>CM054944.1:2246003-2543503 GCA_029168755.2 Tillandsia fasciculata
AGGAGGTAGGTGGTGGTGGAGGCTATCTCAAGGGTGAAGTTACCACCCTTGAGAGGCTCCAACACAAACCCTTAATTAAGCATACTAATTAAGTGCTAATTCAAATTAAAAGCCAAGGTTTAAAAATTAACAAAATTACATTTAAAATCACAAAACCCTCAACAAGACAACTGTCACAAATGCAAGTGAAGTAAAATAATTCAAACAGACTATTAAAAAATAATAATAAAATAATGCAAAAAGCCCAACTCAACTCACTTTTGCCTTCGGGCCTTCCGCCGCTGCCGGAACCACACGAACCCCGCTGAAATCGAAAATACACGTGTCCATAGCTTTTTCTCTTCAAAAAGCTAAGCCGTTGAGTCGGGGTGCTCAACCGAAAAACCGGCTACGAAAATGTCAGTTCGACTCACTTTTACCTCTGGATCTTCCGCGTCAGTCCGGAACCTCCCGAACTGCGCTGTAATCTGATTATGTACCTGTTCCAGGTGTTCCCGAATTTTCGGCGCTCCACTGTGAAGTCGGTAATTCCCAAATCTCATCCACAATCGGCATACAAAGCCCGGAAAAATCCCGAATCGAGCTGGAGCTTCTGCGTTGATCCAAATCAACCCGGCATCAACTGTAAACTCAAATGCAACATGTCCGAGGCAATCTCACCACTCCAGGCCATCACATGTGGTCGGCGCGCTGTCCGAAGTCCTAGTACTCTACAAGCACATTCCTTAAGTGCTCCTCATGCTCCGCATCACTTCGGGAGTAGACCAGGATATCATCAATGAACACCACTACGAATCGGTCTAAATATGGTCGGAAGATCCGGTTCATCAAATCCATGAATGCGGCAGGGGCATTAGTTAGCCCAAAAGGCATAACTGTGAACTCATAATGCCCGTATCGTGATTTGAATGCCGTTTTCGGAATATTCTCGGCCTTCACCTTCAACTGGTGGTAACCGGATTGCAGATCTATCTTAGAGAAGACACAAGACTCTTGCAGCTGATCAAAAAGATCATCGATGCGCGGCAAAGGGTACTTGTTCTTGATGGTCACTTTGTTCAATTCCCTATAATCCACACAAAGTCGAAGTGACCCATCTTTCTTCTTCACGAATAGCACCGGCGCTCCCCAAGGCGACACACTCGGCCTAATAAAGCCCTTATCCATTAAATCTTGGAGTTGCGCCTTAAGCTCTCGCAGCTCAGCCGGTGCCATCCGGTAAGGAGCCTTAGAGATTGGCGCAGTTCCTGGAACCACGTCAATCACGAACTCAATCTCCCTATCTGGCGGCATACTAGTCAGCTCAGGTGGAAAGACATCCGGAAACTCGCGGGCAATTGGGATATCCCCGAGTCCCGGCGCCGCCGTAGGCCCCTCAACAACACTAGCCAAAAAGGCTACACATCCTTGACGGATCATTTGCCTCGCTCGGGAAGTCGAAACCATAGAGGCAAAGAAAGCACTCTGACATCCCCGATATACCAGCATCTCCTGGCCTGGCTCTCTAAAAGTGACCGTCCTTGCGGCACAGTCAATGGTCACAAAATACCGAGCCAGCCAGTCCATCCCGAGGACCACATCGAAGTCCTTTAGCTGTCTCAAGACCAACAGGTCCGCTGGCATAATCCAGGACTCGATTTGCATCGGGCAGGACCAACAACACTCCTCCACGTGCAAGGTGTGATCGGGAATCTGAACCTCTAGCGCACGTGGCAAAAGTCCTACCTCTAACCCATGTAATGATGCAAATGATCTACTAATAAAAGAATGTGATGCTCCAGTATCAAATAAAGTACGAGTCCTAATGCCAGAAAGTAAGGTGATACCTGCCACCACATGGTCTGCTGCCGAAGAGTCTTCTACCTGCGCAGCATACACTCGCCCACTCTGAGCTGGAGGGCGATAATCCGTGGGATGGGAAGAAGATGGTCTGCTTGCTGGAGCATAGGGCCGCTGAGCCGTCGACCGCTGCTGCGATGAAGATGGAGCAGATGCTGAAGAAGGGGTGGTGGGGGCCGAAAAGGGGCACGAAGCTTGAATGTGCCCGGGCTGTCCACATCTATAGCAGCGACCCCACCGTTGGTCGCAGGTGTTGGAAAAATGCTGACCTCCGCAGAAGATACAATTGCCGGGGGCCCGTGGCTGTCGTGATTGCTGTTGAGACTGCCGCTGTCGCTGAGGCTGCCGCTGCGACCCACGCTGCGACGACTGTGATCTTTGCTGCTGTTGCCGCTTCTGGGATCCACCAGGCCCTCGTCGCTCGGTCCGTCCTTGGCCGGGGAACTGTGGCTGCGGCGGTCGTGGCGGCCTCCACGAACTAGATTGTCCCCCAACCTCCGGTGCCGGTCGCTTCGCCCCCGGGATCACTACGGGAGCTGGAGCTACCTCTCCCATTACTACCTCCCCGCACTCAACGTAGAGTGCCTGCTCCATCGAGGCCTCCAAGGTCTGCAACCTACGCGAGCGAACCAATTGAAAAAGGTCCCGGCGCAATCCTCGCTCGAACATGTAGATCCGGTGCGCCTCGTCCCTGGCCATGTTCGGTACACATGCCAACAATTGATTGAAATTGGCAATGTACTCGTGTATGGGCCGATCTCCTTGTCGGAGGTTTCTCAACTATTCCTCCAACCTCTGCCGGACGCTTTCCGGAAAGAAAGCCCCAAGAAGGAGATTGCGGAATTCCGCCCAGGTCAGGAGCTGAGCCCCAGGCGGACCAGCCGGTCGAACACGCCGCCACCAAGCTTCGGCGTTGTGTTCCAAAAAGTTCGTCGCCAATATCACCTGATATCGTTCCTCGATAAACAACGTCTCAAAACGTCGCTCCATCGCCGTGATCCACGACTCTGCCTCCCACGGCTCAGTACTTTGCCCCGAAAAATGGGGTGGGTCAAACTGGCGAAACCTCATCAACAGGTCCACCACTCCCCGCTGTTCTGCCGGGGTCAGAGATCCTGTCAGCCCAGTCGGCTGTCCACCAGTACCCCGAGTAACAGGGGATGCCGGGGTCACCGGTACAACTGGAGGATTCACAGCATGGGAAGAAGGTACGGGAGAATTCTCTGAAGGTGCTACAACAGGCTGAGCCCTCTGCTCTAACATTTGCGTCAGCCGACCCATAGCCTCCTCCTGACGCCGAACAGCCTCTGACATCTGGGCCATCTGGGCCTGCAGCTCTTGCACCTCACTCTGCTGGCCCTGCCCGGACTCCTCCTGATCGGGTTCAGGGGAATCAGGCTGAGAACGCGTCAACATCCTACGTCGCGGAGGCATCCTACCACAAGAAACCACACTCAGTATCGGGACCCCACACGACCCAATCTAGCGAAAGTCAAAGACATTCCCCTATTCCTGTGACTTTATGTTGTCTGCAGCCAACATAACTGTCCACCAGAAATAGGCTATGTCGATCCATCTTCTCTCACTGGAAGAGTCAAACAAAATAAATCGACGACTTTCGCAAAATGCCACGTCTCTCATGCCCTATTATCCTAGGGTCTGCCAAAAGCCTAGGGTTTCCTAAGTCCCAACTGAACTATCCCTAAGCTCTGATACCAACTTAATCTGTCACGCCCCGGGTGCAAATCAGGACCCGGGCCCGTCTACAGATCCGCCGTGCACACGGGATTTCCCGCGTACACGAAGCGCTGGTAACCTGCTCAGATATAAAATGTACAATAAGAGCATAATACAGAGCTGAAATAGAAGAACCACATAGTATCTCAGACTGGAAATACAAATACAAGCTGTAATATATACAATAATCTCCCAGCTCACCAAAATAGTACAACCAGCTGGCGGAAGCCAGACCCAAAATAAAAGGAGAATATCACAGTCTGAGTGAAGGGTACAATATCTGTCTAATAGCTCTCAGCCTCACAGGAGATCTATCTATTCAGCGATCCCCTTACCTCGATCAGCTGCCGATGGCCTAGCAGCTCCCGCAGATGACTCTGCAAAATAAAGGAGAAGAAAGAAACAGAAAACAACAATGGGGGTGAGAACTACCAGATAAACCAGCAGCCTCCCCTAGTGGGTAAAAACCTCAACTCTGACGCACCCACTAGGACTACTAGAGGCAAAAGGGAAAAGGGGAAGTGGTAAGATACATAAGATGCTGAAACAGGAAAACTACCACTATTATGCTGTCAAAACTGTATGCATGCATCAGAAATAGTATCTGTCCAAATAAACCCAATCTAGTCACCAGAAACAACTGGTACTGCCTGCTCAGCGGAATCTGCACACACGGCTCGAAACTGCGGGATCGGCTCACACGGCTCGCATCCCAACATAAGTATCAGACCGGCACACACGGCTGGGTCCGAGAAAGCACACCTCCGGAGTGGCACTCGAGGGGAGCGACCCACACGAGTAAAATATCTCTGTCATCAGTATCACAAGTATCTCTGTAGCACATGTCTCAATATAGCAGGACTGGATCATAACCATGATCAAAGTGGGAAACTCCATCCACTATAGAAACCCAATCCCCAACTGATGCAATAAATAAACCAAACTCAACCCCAATCTGATGCAAGGATAAACATCTGGTCAACCGCCTACTGTCCGCGGTCACCGCAATACCCCACAAGTCCACAATCTAGCACAACCTTGGCTACACTATCCCAAACCCCTGCTCACACTTGAGCAACAACATATGAATGCAAAGGACAACAATGAAACATGTTCAAATCCCAATATGATAGTGTAGCAATGAATAGTGGCCTTACCTGATGTCCGGGCATGCATGCAACTGTCTTTATTTTTAAAAGTTGTAAAATAGTGTCAAAGGTTTAAAACAATTGATTTACTGAATAAAAGTCATTTGCATGCGAGATCATAGCCTTTGTCTCAATCACAGTGTCCCAATATAAGTCATCATATCTTTTGTGGGGTTATATTAAATTTTAGGGGAGTTTGTCCCAGCGGTCCTTATCATTTGTCATATTAATTTGTCCCAATGGTTCTCATTAATTGTCCTGTTAGTTGTCCTGTTAGTAGTCCTGTTAGTAGTCCTGTTAGTTGTCCCAATGGTTCTCATTAATTGTCCTATTTTAGGGGATTTCTAGTAATCCCAGTGAGCTTGTCAAAAATGAGGTAAGCAACAACCGCCCACCTCGAGCAGCTCAAACAACACCCCAGGTAGTCTCCTGGTTGTCCACAGTCCTCAAATCCTGCAAATCAACGCTCCCGGTATAAATACAAATCTCAAAAAGCACAATATTTGCTGTTTTTCAAACAGCACGGGAAAAGAGGAATTTTTCACCTCTAAAATGAGCTCCTAAAATCCCAGAAAAATCACGGTTGCGTTCCTCGCGAAGAGTAGATCAAAATCGACTCTCAAAACGCCTCGATCTGACGCTCCTACGTCAAGATAAAAATCGGAGAAGTCGGTGCTGTCCAAAAATTACCACAGTAAAAAGGGGGGTCAAAGAGGACTCGGGAATCATGCCAAAAGTACGAAACGGAGCAAAATGATCAACACGGAAATCGAAGCCTTACCTCTTACGGTCGCGCTGCCACAAAAATCGTCCAAAAATTCCACCCGGTTAGCCCGCAGTGAATTTTCGACGGAACTGCGACGGGAAATGGGCCTAAAAAGAAAATCGTCACAGTGCGCCGCGTCGCAGATATCTTGCTATCTGTAACTCCTAAAATCCTGAGATTGTAGAGAGAGAGAGAGAAGAGAGAGAGGAAAAACTTTGGTATAGAACACTTTCTCTGATTCTCTCTCTTCGGCGCGCAACCCGAGGTGCAAAGAGAGGGGGTGGGGGACCCCTTATATAGTGGGCCAAAAGGGAATATTCCCACACGGGATCCGATCCGAACAGGAAACACCGAAATGGGCCAACCAGAAGGCGCCACGTGTCCACAAAACAGCAAACAGCCTGTGCAGGCCCAATGAGAAATTGCCACGTGTCCCACGTGGTGTACGCCCGGTCCGCTCTCCGGGTCTTCCGGAAGTTTGTCGGCCTATAGGAGTGTGCCACGTGTCACAGTCCCCGTGGGCTTCTAGAAGCCGGCCCACCAATGGGGAAGCGCCACGTGGCAAGGGGGGTACTCGGTGTTCCCGGTGCACGCTTGGCCCATGGACCGCGCACCCGAGCCCCCTGCCCGCGCCTGCCCGCGCTGCCCGCGCCTGCCCGCGCCGCGCTCCCCCGCGCTCCGCCGCTGCGCCGCTGCCCGCCGCCGTGCGCCGCCGCCCGCCGCCGCCTGCCGGTCGCCGGAACAGTAATTCCGGCGGCCGGAGTTACTGTTCCGGCGTGAACAGTAACCTAGTGCCCAAAATAAAGTGAATATACCATTTTGACCGTTTTCGCGTGCTGAGTCCGATTTCGCCGTCCGTTTCGCCAAATTCTCGTCCAAAATTTTGCCGAAAGCTCCCAGAAATTCCCGTTTGCCCCGATTTTCGCGCCAAGTCTATTTTTAAATATCCAATTCGATTCTACAAGTTTTGTTGCACTGTACAAGCTTCCCGCAGTCACTGTTTAATGTAGCACAGTTCCTGCGGGAATCTGGATCATCACACACTGCCTCGTGTGTCCAGAGGCAGTGGGAGGGTTTATAGTGGGTTCCGGAGCTGAAAATGGCATTTTCGGGAATCCAGTGTAGTTCGGTTTACATTAACCACACTTACTTGTGTCGTTTTTGTGTGTTGTTGCCCAGACACCCAAAACAGTGCGTCTCGAGGCAGTGGGTGATGTTTGGCGAGTGTTGTTACTCTCTGGGACACCTCGTGGGTTTCGAAAGTGTTCCGGTGAGTTGCCGAAAATCTTCGGCTGGTTTTGGGAATCAGTAAAAGGAACCGATTACCTGAATAATTCTCGGGATGTGAGTTAGATGATTCTGTGTTGCTTAAAGTTGACTTTTAGTGTCGAGTAGTTTATGACTTTATAGGATCTTTCGTAGGTTCGGATGACTTGTAGGAGTGATGTTGGAGTTATGTGCTTTGTCGGATTACAGGTGGGCACTTCGATCCAAAGTTGGTTCAGTGGTGCCTGCTTAGTGACATTCCTTTATTTTTGTCCCTTTTCTTGATTACACACGTTACATGTTGAGCACTTGATCACTACTCATTTCATTTCTATTTGCCGTACTTTTCTGTATTCATCATAACCTAGAAGTAGAGCAATATTTTGTGATTTGTTAGATTTCCTCTGACATGATTATGGTACATGACCTTGAAATATAGCATGATTTGATGACTTTATGGTCGATGACATCTCGTATCTATTGCATGATGATTGGGTTATATAGACCCGATAGGTCAGTGACACAATGACATTCCTTCGGGAATAGTAGACTTGACTGGTCGGTGACATGTTGAGACCTTTGAAATATGGCTGTTTGGATTTGGTCAGTGATTCCTTATGGATTCTTTCTTGCATACTTGCCGATAGTTGGCTATTGAGCATATTGCATCGATTGCTGCAACTGTGAGGATTTCATGTACACCAGCGGTCAGATCCACCGCAAGAGGGTGTTCTTTTACAAAAAAAGTAGTCATACTTTCGACCCGTGAGCCCTACGACGTCCCTATTAGGGTTATATGTCGGGTGGGCGAGCAGGACGTGGCTTTGCCTGAGGTTTTATACCAATATGGCAGATGTAGAGTACCGGGACTTTGTAGAGTGCACCGACCTCGCAAGATGGCGTGGTGCGGAGAAATCGCCTGGGGCGTGTTTCATTTGTGTTTACAGATGAGTTCGGGTTGATTCGGATCGACGCAGAAGCTCCAGCTTGAATCGGCATTTTCAGGGCATTGCGCACCTGTAGACTATTGGATTGGATAGAGTACCGACTCCGTAGTGGTGTACAGAAAAATTAGAAAATACTTGGAACAGGTGTATTTTATATTTACAGTGGAGTTCGGGAGGTTTCGGAATGATGCGGGAGCTTCCACGGCAGAAAGTGAGTTGACGGCGAGGATTATTGAAGCTTCAGCCAAAAAATGGCTTTTGGAGCATTGAGTTCTGGAACCAAGTGCTAGGTTCCGAAACTGCATGCTGGGTTCCGGAACCAGCTGCTTGGTTCCGGAACCAAAGTAGTTTGGTACTGGTACCCAATTATTGGTACCGGTACCTAGCCCCAGGGAATGCAGATGTTTGCTGGATTTTTGAGAGGGGTACGTTGGCCATTTCACCTCCCCAGTTGCCTACCACCCACGCCACCTTCTATTTATACCCAGCCACCCTGCCTTCTTCTCCACTACAACCAGAGGGAAAAAGCAAGGAAAAGAAAGAGAAGATAGAAGAAGAGGAAAAGAAAAGAGAAGGTGAGAAAAGAAAGGGAAGTGTGAAGGTGCTGTGGTTTTTCCTGCTGCTTGGTCTTGAGCGGAGTTGCGCGCGCGTCGAGCTGCATGTGAGGTAAGTTGGAAGATGATTTTCCAAGTTGGATTTTTGGATTTCATTTATGGATTTGAATGAGATTTTGAATGGAAATTGGTTGTTCTTTCCATCTTTTCACATGCACATTAAGAAGCAGCTTGAGGTGCTTTTGGCTGTGAGCTTTGGAATTTCACTGTGCGGAGCCGAGGGTGCACGCATGCATGCACACGTGCTGTGAGCCAGCTGTGGAGTGGGCTGGAGTGTGCGCAGGATTTTGTAGAGGACTCGAGAGATTTGTTTGAGCTTCCGAGGATTTTTCTGAGGGTCGCGACAGTGCGCACGGCGCGGTTTTGGAGTTTCGGCAGACTTTTGACTCGGCGCTTCCCCGACTTCGGCTTGCCTACGGAAAGCTTTTTAGGTGGGTTGGAAATTCTTCAAGATGTATGGAATGCCTTCTAAAGCTATTGTATGCATGTTTAGCATGTCTAGCTTGATTGTTATTATAGTTGGTAAATCTGATAGTTGCCTAGAAAATTGTAGGAAGACAATTTTGAGCCCCATATATTTTTAGCATGATCTAGAGATGGATTGACACTAGACTGCATATTTTTTTGAGATTCGGGATGCCTCTGGACCTTCATAATATTTTTGTAACCGATTTTAAGTAAAACTCCGATTTTAAAGGGTTTTTAAATATTAAGAGCATAATGAATGGTCCAGGTAGTTCGTGACGCATGTGTCCTCGTGCCAGGGGGCCGAGTGGATTTTTAGAGCTCTGTGGGATGAGTTTCTAGTGTCATGTGAGTTTGAGCTTCCTTGTTGGGATTGATGAGGTTATTCTAGATCATGGGTCGTGCATTTCTGATTTAGTCGTGGAGGTGGTTCTCCGACTTAGCTATGAGTTTTGGGCTCTGGCAGATCGAGTCGTGGAGGGTTCCCGACTTAGCCATGGGTTGTGCATTATCAGATTGAGTCGTGGAGGGTTCTCCGACATAGCTGTGAGAGTGTTGGGCATTTCCTGATCGAGTCGTGGAGGGTTTCTCGACTGAGTTGTGTTATTTGAGCATTGAGTTTCCGATTTGTTTGATCGTGGATCATAGCCTGCAGGTGCCGCTTGTTGAGACAGATGAGACAGTTGAGACACACTTGAGCTCGGTGGGGTCGCTCCCCTCGAGTTATGCTCCGGATGCGATGATGATGATGATGATGATGCGCCTGACGAGGCTGCTGTGTTTGAGATTGTGATAGTCCGTGGAGGACGCCCTACGTAAGTCCAAGTCCTTTGTGGGCGTAGTGGCAGTAGGCAGGTGCGTCGCTTTACGTGATACTGAGATAGTCCTTGGAGGACGCCATACGTAAGTCCAAGTCCTTTGTGGGCGTAGTGGCAGTAGGCAGGTGCGTAGCTTTACGTGATACTGAGATAGTCCGTGGAGGACACCCTACGTAAGTCCAAGTCCTTTGTGGGCGTAGTGGCAGTAGGTAGGCATAGGCTTGACTGGACCAGTTTTGGCAGTCATTGAGATTTGAGTTTTGTGAGCACCTCGTGTGCGAGTGGGTGCATAGCATGTTCTTAGATGAGTTTCCTTTGAGCATGATACTGAGGCATTTTAGCAGTAGCGAGTGTATGCATAGCATGTTCATAGTAGAGTTTTCCTTGAGCATGATGATTGAGGCATATTAGCTATAGTTTCATTCAGCTTTCCTATTTATCTATCTGCATACCTATCTGTTTGCCTCCAGTAGACTTAGTGGGCATACCGTGGATATTGGTGACGGTACCCACTGGGAACTACCTTCTGCAGTAGTTCTCACACCCGCTGCGGCGACAGGTTTCTTGAGGTTGCTGTTCCGGCTTGGTTCGCGCGGAGACAGCTGATCGAGGTGAGGACGTGGCCGAGTAGCTCCTTACCTCTTTTTATTTGAGAGTCAGAGGTAGATGTACCCTGTAATTTTATGATTCCACTTTTGTACTGGACAGTCTGAGTGATTGGTGAGGGTTGTATTTTACTTTTCTTAGCAGAGAGACTATGTATTGAGGTTTTATATATTTTAGATGTTCAGTTGATTTCTGTAGCTACTGGTTTTGGTTTCAGCTCTGATACATATTTTAGTTATAGATCTGACTTGCAGGGTAGACGCTTCGTCTGTGCGGGGGTTTCCGTACAGATGGTGAATCTGTTGGCGAGCCCGGGTTGCAGTTTCGACCCCGGGGCGTGACAGCAGATGATTGAGTGATTTGTATTATTCATCTATTTGATGCATTATCATATTTGTTGTTCTTTACAGTAGCAGTTATTTATGCACTGATTGGTAGTTGCAGTTTCTTTCTAGTCATGATTGCTGTTGTATTTGTATACCTATTGATTGTAGTTGATTATCAATTTCTATTTATCTTAAAGTAGCCGTTGTTTTTGCATTATTGCTTGATATTATTTCATTGCTACTATATTTGATTTACTTGATTATTGTAGTCGATTATATTTCTTTCGGTTGCCAGTGAGTACAGCTTGCTTTCGTCGGCTTGCGTACCCGCTAGGAGACCCTTACTGGTTTCTCACTACCCCCCAATTTCAGGTACCACGGGTGGTGAGGGTTGGGACGGTGCGTGAGGACGATACAAGATAGCGATCTTCCAAGCTTTGACCAGGGACGATCCTTTATGTTTCCGTTCTTCGTCATTTTAGTTTAGTTTGATTATTTCTGTTAGCTCAATTGGTCCTTTGATTCATATTCTTTTAGTTCAGTTTAGTTCTTTATCTACTAATTATTGTTTGATTCATAAATATGGATTATTAGTTTCATGTTATTATTCTCCTATTAGATCCGTAGTTGTTGTTGTTCTTGTGTGGTTGTATGTGTAGTTTGCATTGTATTCAAGCTCTACACTGTGCATGTATAGGAGAGACTCTGTCCATTTGTACAGAAAAATCTTTATCCATGTGGCGGGTCTGTGCGCGTTCCGAGATATATTCAAAGGTGTTTTTAAAAAAAATTTACTCATTTTTTCGTTGTTTTCTAAAATAGATTTACAGAAAGGACCCCGGGGTATGACAGTATAGGTACTTACTTGTTGTGTGCCGGTGCTGGAGATTGGGTATCGGAATGCAGTAGAAAGTGGTGAGATCAAAAGTTCGGGTTTTTAGGAACCAAATTGGGGTTCTAGTACTCTATGTACCAATACTGGAAATTATGTACCAGTGCTGAGTAAAAAATTGAGATTTCTAACCTTTGGGTTTTGCGGAACATGTTGGTAGGTACCGAAACTCGGGTCCGTGTACCGGTACACAAGGTGGGGTATTGATACTCAGTGTCATGGGGGCCCAGTGAAAAGGCAATTACATAAATTAAAAGGGGTAGAGTCTTTATAAAGGGGACCTCTTTCTCTGTACGCCCACACAAACACACACACACACACACGAGAGAGAGAGAGAGAGAGAGAGAGAGAGAGAGAGCTCTCCTTCTCTCTCGTTCTCTCCCATTCTCTCTCTAGAGGCTCCGTCGAGGAGAAGATCAAGCTCGAGAATCGCGTATTAGTGGAGGATCGAGTCTTGGAGCGTGAAGGAGCTTAGGGAGCTCGCGGCTCGAGGTAAGGGTTTCAAATTCGGTTAGGATTTTTAGTAAATCCTTTGAAATAGAGGTTCTCGTAGTCCCTCGAGATTTCTAAACTAATTTAATCAAAAATTCTCCATAAATTTTGAAGTATTTTGGGAGAAAATAAAACCTAGGACACAATCAGGATTTTCGGATTTTTTGGGATTTTGATCTAATTTGATCATGTAATTCTCTAATTGAATGTTAGAGAAAAGTCCCAGGCAACTTTGATTTGAAGATCGATTTCAAGTAACGAACCGAAGCAGAGCGATATCAGTCGTGTGAGCTCAAAAAGGAGCGATTGGCCGTGGGAGTCCAATTGCAAATGTCTACAAATAATTAGAAGCGTTTTTGGGTGGGTTGTCCTGAACCAATTGAAACGACTAGATCGTTTTTCATGTCTAGAGTATAATTTTATAAAATTATATTGATGTATAAAATGATAGGCTAATTGGGTATAGCCCATAGGTGTGAATCATACAATACATAAATAAATTAGCTACCATTGGAAAATAGGAAAAACATGTAGAGATATAAATGTAAACCTATGTGGTGGACTGATAAAGTAGGTTGACAGTCTCTAGGAATAAAATAACTCAATAATGAACTAGTAAGTATATAGTGCCATCAAACATAGGGTGGAAAACATATGGTAGGTAGGCCACTTGGACAAGTTGAACATAGAAGCTAGAGTCGTGTGAACATGGGTGGGAAAGATATAGAATCTAGTGTCATTGAAGGTAGGTTGCTATACATAGTGGTAGAACAACCACTAGGAGATGGGAACACGGGTCCAGAAGGGTTGCTATGTAGGAGTATATAGGGGCCCTTGAGACCAAGAAAATAAAAATTTCTAAAATTTCTAAACCAGGGTCGTGAGTGTGCTAAATGCCACTTAATGCCAAGGGCGAGGAGTGTGCTAAATGCCACCTAACACCAAGGGCCAGGGGTGTGATAAATGCTATCTAATGCCAAAAACAAAGGTGATGGAAAAATTGGCTTACCATCTACGATCCAAGGCCAAGAGTGAACAAAATGTCACCTATTGCCAAGGTGTAAGGAATAAGGGAAAGTTAGGCTTGCCACCATTAATCAAACGGTCGGAGTTGAACGGAATATCACCTAATGCCAATGTAAAGGGGGCAACCTCCCGAGTGTGGATTTGAGGCCGAGGGTGCACGACAACACCACCTAATGCCGAGATAGATGTGGGAATTCCACATGTGATTGACTCAAAACTGAGTCAGGTACAAAGACTAAGATAGAGGATCCTTAGATATATAGTTGACTCCAGAACGAGTCAGACAAGATTTAACTAAGGTAAGAGGAATCTTAGGATGGATAGAGACGGATAGTGAAATGGTAAATAGAAATAGGTTTCTTATCGCATTCGCTTAGAGGCATGGCATATGACTTATGTTGCATATAGTGTAGTTTTATATTTTCGCAAATATTTACTATAAACTTATTTTGCCTCCTTTGGACCTGGTGGGTCAGGTTCTCAGTTGGGTGGTCATACCTACTGGAAACTATTGTTATAGTTCTCACCCCCATGTTTTACAGGTCCAGCTAAGTCGGCAGTGGTAGAGAGAGGAAATAGCATAACTCTTTAGTTAGAGGCCCTACAATTTCCAGTGTTTACAGCAGTACTCTTTGACATTGTATAGGAATGGGTAAAAGAAACAAAATTGATAAATTGTAATAATATTTTAAATTGCAGAAGAAAAAAAATATAAACGTAAATATATAGACTATGACGAATGCTTGTAATAGTTAGTTGTTTTATATTTTCTGTCTTTTTTTTTTGCAATCCGTATATGAATTCTGTTTTTGGTTGGAATCCTATTCGTTCGGCGGGTCTGTGCACGGGTCTGTGCGCGCGTCTGAACCGATCAAAGAGATGGTCTCGGGGCGTGACAATTTTAATATTTGGCTAAATCGCATTTTGCTCCTCAACTTTGAGGCATGTGACACTTTGAACCTCAAACTATAATTCGTTATTGTAATGACTTGGCCCACTAGCAATAATAACTCGTTGGGCCTATACCACCGGCCCAAAATGCTTAAGCAATTATTATTACTAGTGTCCATTATCTTTTATGTATCCAAACAGTGTCACAGACTCCACCCGTTTAGACCTGACGTCCTCGTCAATCCAAAAACACAGAAAACCCAAGATTATCAGGCGATATGAGACTTGTCTCGCTAGATCATCTAAACCCAGACTCAGCCGAGACTCGTCACACACTTTCTGCTGGTGATTGGCTCCGATACAAAATATAACGACTCGGTCCACCAGCAATAATACTCGGTAGACCCAAACTACAGCCCAAAATATTTAAACCCGGTTATTATTACTAGTGTCCATTGTCTCTTATATATCCAAACGGAATTCCATTCCCATCCAATGTGGGACAGACTATTGGGGTGTCACAGTTGTGATTTCTTGCTCAATTTTTTTAAATTATTGCAATTGAATCTACAATCCAATTTAGTTGGTTAAATAGTGGTGCGCTGCTAATGTAGTACTGATGTGATAGTATTTTTTTGAGAGAAAGGTAGCATGCTACCCGCTTCGTTTATTGTTTAAATAACTTAGCTGGAAATGTGAAACAATTAGGCTTCGAACTCGGGTCTCGGATATCAACCACCAACCCTTTGCCACTTGCATTAGGGACGGTTGATTTGACGTGATAGTATTATAATCCAAAATGTGGTGATTATTAAGATGCCACATTACTACTACAAGTAAATTAGACTATAAGACCTAATTGGTATGGTTTAGAAGTTGGAGCCTAAAAATATATGGAATTAAAGTTGGATGACCAAATCGATGTCCAAGAAGAGACGACAAACTTTAGCCGGTAGCAGTAGCGATTTGGTCCTCGAACTTTAATTCGTTATAATTTCTGGCTTCAACTTTTAAAGTGTAGCAATTAAGTCTTACAGTCTAATTTAGTTGTAGTAGTAATGTGAGTCTAATTTAGTTGTAGTAGTAATGTGGCGTCTTAATAATTATTACATTTTTTTATTATAATACTACAACATCAGTACTATATTAGGAAATATGTATTAGTCCTAAATATAGATGATATAATAGGATTAAATCTCTTAACCCAGCTATAGCATTTTGGGTGGTAGCAAGGCCCGGGTGTCACAGTGTCGGAGAGCTGCACTCTACCCACAACGGTTATTAGCCGGAGAACCTCGCTCTACCCACTATATAACCTGGCTCAGCCGAGACTCATCTCCCACCTTCCCAGGGGGGTCACCCATCCTAGAGCTACTCTAGCTCTAGTACGCTTAACTTTCTTAATCTCTCGGGTCTAGCTACCACCAAAAATGCTATAGTCGGATTAAAAGATTTAGTCATATTATATCATTTATATATATATAACTAATACAAATTTTGGGGTGTCACACATACCTACTTAACCAACTAAATTAAGTATAACTATTTTGAGCCATTGGATGGAAAAAATAGAAATGCCATGAAGCAAACGAGAGCAAATTAAAATTCACCTTTTTTTTAATATTTTAAAATGGTCTAACTAGCCAGAGAGTTAGATTAAGATTTCTGAAATACAATCCCTCCCAGAGGGATTCAAAAACCAGTTAGTTTATATAGTTTTTGGTTCGGTTCGGTTTTAAAATTTACTAAAATTTGATTTTCGATTTTGATTTCGATTCATTTCTTAACAGAACCGAAAAGCAAATAGTAATTCTCTTTACAATTTTTATTTAAATTATTTAATGAAAATTTATATTTATGATCAAATCTTGATCATATATCAACATATTTTTCAAAATTTTATTTTGTGATTTGATAATGATTTGATTTTGAATCTTAAATTATAAATTAATTCATAGGAAAAATAGAAAATTTAAAAATTAATTGCATTGGATCGATTCTATACATAAATCAGTTCAATTTGATTCTAAATTTTTTCGATCCGAAAATTTCTGTTTGGTTTAAAATTGGCCTAAAAATTAATTGCATTGGATCGGTTCTGTATACAAATTAGTTCGGTTCGATTGTAAATTTTTTTCAAACCGAAAATTTCTCTTTGGTTTAAAATTTTCCTAAAAACTAAACCAAACCAGTCCAATTACTCCCCTACTCTCAAGCCTCGAAGGTTGTTCAATTATGAAAGATAAATAATATATGTTTGGTACGAACTATGTTGGGGGGACCTTCTTTTTTTTTTTTTTTTATTTTAATTAAAAAAATTTAAATTATAAGATATTTAAATTTATAAAATTTAAAATTTATTTTTTTTATTTTTTAAATTTAAAAATTTTTAATTTTACTTTTTAATTAATCCAAAATTTTAATTTTTTTTTAATTTTTTTAAAAATTTATTATAAAAATTTTAAATGGGGGGATAAGGGGTTATGCCACTTTATACCCAAACATCATTTAGTGAAGGGGAACAGCTGTCTTTTTTTTTTATTTTAATTAAAAAATTTTAAATTATAAGATATTTAAATTTATAAAATTTAAAATTTAAATTTTTTTTATTTTATAAATTTTAAAATTTTTAATATTACTTTTTAATAAATCTAAAAATTTAAATTTTTAAATTTTTTTTTAATTTATTAATTTATACAAATTAATAAATTTGTATAAATTTAGTGATGGGAGTGGTGGTGGTTTAACATCATTTAGTGAGGGGGAACCGCTGTTCCATCTCGTTCTTTTTTTTTTAATTATAAAAATTTAAATTATAAGATATTTAAATTTATAAAATTTAAAAATTTATTATTTTTTATTTTTTTAAATTTTTAAATTTTTAATTTTACTTTTTAATTAATCTAAAATTTTAATTTTTTTTTTATTTTTTTTTTAAATTTATTATAAAAATTTTAAATAGGGGGATAAGGGGGTTATTCCACTTTATACCCAAACATCATTTAGTGAGGGGGAACAGCTGTTCCACTTTGTTCCTTTTTTTATTTTAATTAAAAAATTTTAAATTATAAGATATTTAAATTTATAAAATTTAAAATTTAATTTTTTTTATTTTATAAATTTTAAAATTTTTAATTTTACTTTTTAATAAATCTAAAAATTTAAATTTTTTTATTTTTTTTAATTTATTAATTTATACAAATTTTTAATAAAATTTTTTAAAATTATACAAATTTTAAAATTAAAATTTTTGCTCCACTTTTGTAATTTTTTGAGACAATTAAAATTAAAAGTTTTAACATTTATAAAATTTTAATTTTAGAGAATTTTTAAATTTTACAGCTTTTAAAATTTTTAACTTTAATTTTTAATAAATTTTAAAAATGATAAAATTATAAAATTTATTAATTTTAAAAAGTATACAAATTTTAAAATTTTTAACTTTAATTTTTAATAAATTTATACCTATTTTTATATACAAAAATTTTGAATTTTTAAAAGTTTATAAATTTTCAAAAACCCAAAATTTTTTAATTTTTTTTATATATAAGTAAAATATAAATTTTAATAAATTTTTTAATAAATATTTTAAATTAAATATTTAAAATCATATGAGTAAAATTTTTATCTTAAATTAAAAATTTAATCCCTTCTATTTTTCTTATTTCTCTTTAACTTACTAAACACAATTTTTCTTATCCCCGGTACAACTCTTATACTAAACCAAATACAAAATTACTATAATTACTGCTTGTATTTTAACTTATACCTATTTCCGGAATAACCAGTTTTCGCTTATACCCGAACCAAATATGTGCAAATCAGAACAAATATGGGTGTAAGATATCCACCCATACATCCTAAGGTATCGTTTGGCAACGAAGATAATGGGGGATAAGGAGATTATTCCCCACCTCATCTCCAAACAACAAAAAAAGGAGAGAGAGAACTGTTCCCCCTCTTACAGGGTTATCCCAGGATAATCCGGTAAGGGGGTTCCCCCCACCCACACAGGTGGAACAAGGTTCCAACCTTGTTCCACCTCTTTCATTTTTTTTTTTTTTTATTTTTTTTAAAAATTTTAAAATATTTAAATTTATAAAATTTAAAATTTAAAATTTTTTATTTTATAAATTTCAAAATGTTTAACTTTACTTTTTAATAAATCTAAAAATTTATTTTTTTTTATTTTTTTTTAAAATTTATTATAAAAATTTTAAATTTATACAAATTTTTTATAAATTTTTTTAAATTTATAGAAATTTAAAAATTAAATTTTTGCTCCCACTTTTGTAATTTTTGAAACAGTTAAAATTAAATTTTTTAACATTTATAAATTTTTAACTTTAGAGAATTTTTAAATTTTATAGCTTTTAACATTTTTAACTTTAATTTTTATAAATTTTAAAATTTATAAAAATTTTAAAATTTATTAATTTTAATATTTTTAACTTTAATTTTAAATAAATTTATACCAAATTTTTAAAAATTAAAATTTATACCAATTTTTATATACAAAATTTTTAATTTTTAAAAATTTATAAAGTTTCAAAATTTTAAAATTTTTTAATAATTTATTTCATATACAAGTAAAATATAAATTTTAATAAATTTTTTAATAAATATCTTAAATTAAATATTTAAAATTATACAAGTAAAATTTTTATTTATTTTAAAAAACTATCATGGTTGAGGATAATTTTGTCATTTCATACAGCCACTACTCTCTATTCCTCTTATTTTTCATTATCATACCAAACACATTTTTACAATAGTTCCAGCTAGTTCCCACATTTATATCTGTCACGCCCCGGGTGCAATTCAGGACCCGGGCCCGTCTACAGATCCGCCGTGCACATGGGATTTCCCGCGTACACGAAGCGCTGGTCACCTGCTCTGGTATAAAATGTACAACAAGAGCATAATACAGAGCTGAAATAGAAGAACCACATAGTATCTCAGACTGGAAATAGGGTACAAGCTGTAATATATACAATAATCTCCCAGCTCACTAAAATAGTACAACCAGCTGGCGGAAGCCAGACCCAAAATAAAAGGAGAATATCACAGTCTGAGTGAAGGGTACAATATCTGTCTAATAGCTCTCAGCCTCACAGGAGATCTATCTATTCAGCGATCCCCTTACCTCGATCAGCTGCCGATGGCCTAGCAGCTCCTGCAGATGACTCTGCAAAATAAAGGAGAAGAAAGAAACAGAAAACAACAATGGGGGTGAGAACTACCAGATAAACCAGCAGCCTCCCCTAGTGGGTAAAACCTCAACTCTGACGCACCCACTAGGACTACTAGAGGCAAAAGGGAAAAGGGAAGTGGTAAGATACATAAGATGCTGAAACAGGAAAACTACCACTATTATGCTGTCAAAACTGTATGCATGCATCAGAAATAGTATCTGTCCAAATAAACCCAATCTAGTCACCAGAAACAACTGGTACTGCCTGCTCAGCGGAATCTGCACACACGGCTCGAAACCGCGGGATCGGCTCACACGGCTCGCATCCCAACATAAGTATCAGACCGGCACACACGGCTGGGTCCGAGAAAGCACACCTCCGGAGTGGCACTCGAGGGGAGCGACCCACACGAGTAAAATATCTCTGTCATCAGTATCACAAGTATCTCTGTAGCACATGTCTCAATATAGCAGGACTGGATCATAACCATGATCAAAGTGGGAAACTCCATCTACTATAGAAACCCAATCCCCAACTGATGCAATAAATAAACCAAACTCAACCCCAATCTGATGCAAGGATAAACATCTGGTCAACCGCCTACTGTCCGCGGTCACCGCAATACCCCACAAGTCCACAATCTAGCACAACCTTGGCTACACTATCCCAGTCCCCTGCTCACACTTGAGCAACAACATATGAATGCAAAGGACAACAATGAAACATGTTCAAATCCCAAAATGATAGTGTAGCAATGAATAGTGGCCTTACCTGATGTCCGGGCATGCATGCAACTGTCTTTATTTTTAAAAGTTGTAAAATAGTGTCAAAGGTTTAAAACAATTGATTTACTGAATAAAAGTCATTTGCATGCGAGATCATAGCCTTTGTCTCAATCACAGTGTCCCAATATAAGTCATCATATCTTTTGTGGGGTTATATTAAATTTTAGGGGAGTTTGTCCCAGCGGTCCTTATCATTTGTCATATTAATTTGTCCCAATGGTTCTCATTAATTGTCCTGTTAGTTGTCCTGTTAGTAGTCCTGTTAGTAGTCCTGTTAGTTGTCCCAATGGTTCTCATTAATTGTCACATTATTTTAGGGGATTTCTAGTAATCCCAGTGAGCTTGTCAAAAATGAGGTAAGCAACAACCGCCCACCTCGAACAGCTCAAACAACACCCCAGGTAGTCTCCTGGCAGTCCACAATCCTTGGATCCTGCAAATCAGCGTACAGCTGTTCAATATAACTCCCCAAAAAGTACAATATTTGCTGTTTTTCAGACAGCATGGGAAAAGAGGAGTTTTTCACCTCTAAAATGAGCTCCTAAAATCCCAGAAAAATCACGGTTGCGTTCCTCGCGAAGAGTAGATCAAAATCGACTCTTTGAACGCCTCGATCTGATGCTCCTACGCCAAGATAAAAATCGGAGAAGTCGACGCTGTCCAGAAATTTCCACAGCAAAAAGGGGGGTCAAAGAGGACTCGGGAATCATGCCAAAAGTACGAAACGGAGCAAAATGATCAACACGGAAATCGAAGCCTTACCTCTTACGGTCGCGCTGCCGCAAAAATCGTCCAAAAATTCCACCCGGTTAGCCCGCAGTGAATTTTCGACGGAACTGCGACGGGAAATGGGCCTAAAAAGAAAATCGTCGCAGTGCGCCGCGTCGCAGATATCTTGCTATCTATAACTCCTAAAATTCTGAGATTGTAGAGAGAGAGAGAGGAGAGAGAGAGGAAAATTTTTCGTAGAGGACACTTTCTCTGGTTCTCTCTATGGCCCGCAAATCGAGGTGGGGAATGAGAGGGGTGGGGGATGCTATTTATAATGGGCTGGGGCTCCACACAGGATCCGGGCAAAACAGGAAACACGGAAATTGGCCAACAAGATTGCGCCACGTGTCTACATAACAGGGAACAGCCTGTGCAAGCCCAATGAAAATGTGCCACGTGGCCACGTGGTGCACGTGGCCGGCCCGCGCTCCGGGTTTTCCGGATCCTGTCTGCCAATAGGAGCACGCCACGTGTCGCATTCCCACATGCTTCTAGAAGCCGGCCCACCAATGGGAAGCTGCCACGTGGCAGACCAGGAATTCCGTGCACCCGGTGCACGCCCAACCCATGGACCGCGCACCCGAGCCTGCTGCCCGCGCCTGCCCGCACTGCCCGCGCTGCCCGCGCCGCGCTCCCCCGCGCTCCGCCGCTGCGCCGCCGTGCGCCGCCGCCCGCCGCCGCCTGCCGGTCGCCGGAACAGTAATTCCGGCGGCCGGAGTTACTGTTCCGGCGTGAACAGTAACCTAGTGCCCAAAAATAAAGTGAATATACCATTTTGACCGTTTTCGCGTGCTGAGTCTGATTTCGCCGTCCGTTTCGCCAAATTCTCGTCCGAAATTTTGCCGAAAGCTTCCGGAAATTCCCGTTTGCCCCGATTTTCGCGCCAAGTCTATTTTTAAATATCCAATTTCGATTCTACAAGTTTTGTTGCACTGTACAAGCTTCCTGCAGTCACTGTTTAATGTAGCACAGTTCCTGCGGGAATCTGGATCATCACAATATCTATTCTGGAAATAACCAGTTTTCGCTTATATCCGAACCAAACGCAGCCTAAATGAATTGTATGATATTGCTCATCCATATTAGTCTCAAGCAATGCTATCCTATGATATACACCCCACTCATTCAACGGTAAAATTTTTTTTTCACTAATCACTCGGAAGTGACTAGCAAAATTTACCTAATCCTAAAATAGGTGGAGTGTAAGATGTCCGCCCCATTTGGGTGTACCAAAAGTAATTTTGCAATATACAATGTCTGAAGAGCTTATGTGTAATATAAAATAAATAGTGCAATATTATCCGTACACCCCAAATGGAGTGTATGATCCCCACCCCATCTATTTTCTCTACTAGTCACTTTAAGATGGATGAGATGTAAGATTTTGGTCCCCGTTTGGAACGGGAATTGCTTGGGGGATAAGGGGATATCCCTTTATCCCCCCAAACACATCAAGAACTACGAGAATAACTTATTTCGATACTTCTGGTATAAGTGAGAATTACTGTTCCTACAGTAAAATCTCACTATATTTTTCTTTCCAAAATTACCCCTACTATATTTTTCTTTTCAAAATTGCTCCTAGCACGCTTCTCGAGGCATAGCTCCTCCGCTGCGTCGCTTCCCGAGGCGACATCTCATTCTCCCCTTGATTTGAATTTTATCTCATTTATTTTTTTTGAATAATATGATGAATAATTTATTTTTTTGAATAAAAATATGATGAATAATTTATTTTTTTTGTAAAATAGATCAAATGAAATGTTAAATTAAATATTATTTTCATGAAATATAATTTGATTTTGATTTGAATTTTATCTCTTTTTTGTAAGGCTTTAATCCATTAATTAAAAGAAAAAAAATTAAAATTTAACAAGTTTTATCACATAATAAAGCTTGAGGGCAAAAAGGTCATTTAACCCAACTAAAACTCTTTATTCTTTTTAGGAAAATATTAGGTGTACACCCCAAACGGGATGTACATTCTACACCACGTCATCCTGGGATGGGTATTCATCCACTCATCATATACACTCCAAGATGGGGTGGATGTAAGATGTATACCCATTTAGGGTGTACATCTAACATTTTCTATACAAAAGAGAGCATTTTCCAAAAGCATTTACCAAATAATTAAGTAAGTGCGGTGTATGAGGTGTACGAATACACTTGGCTCAGGGAATAATCTCGTGATTACGGAGTCCGCATGCGACACAGCGCCCGCGTCTCTCTCTGCGAACGCGATCAGCGTATGCGAGCGAAGTACGGAGCGAAGGTGCCGCGCCAACGAGCGCGCAAAAAGAGAGAGAAAGCGCGCGCGCGAAGAGAGAGAGAAAGAAGAGAGAGAGAGAGAGAGAGAGAGTTTTTTTTTTTTTTTTTTTTGAAGTGGGGAAAAAAGAAATTAAATTCAATTAATTACGAAAAAAACTGGGGTAAAAATTTAGCGGTGGGAAAAAAGAGCCCAAAAATAAAAGAGAGAGAGAGAGAGAGAGAGAGAGAGAGAAAGAGGAAAAGGCAACGCGAAAGAGGAACGAACACCTCGGATTGCGAGTCTAATGCGCGGATTTGTGTGAGTTTTTTTTTTTTGATCGAGATGGCGTCGTCGTCGAAGGAGTTCGTGGGATCATCTCAGGTTCCTGTTCCGATCGTTCTCTCTCTCTTTTTCTTTTTTTTTTTTGGTGTAGTTGGGATGATAATTTTTCGTGTGAAGGATCAATGTGGGGTGCGGATTCTGTGTAGGTTGGGATTTTTTTTTTTTTTTTTCTATTCTGATTAGGGTTTTTGATCGAATGTGATTGGCGCGGTGTTGTTTCGAATGCAATTTCGTTGATTTTGTGCTCTGTGATGTTGTTCTCCTCGCAGTGATTTGACGTTGAGGGGGTATAATGAGAAATGAATTTAGGTTAATGTGATCGAGTGCCAGTAAACGTTTGCATTACTAGTCTTAATCCGAAATTCTTATCATTGATCTATCTGGTTGGAGTAATGCTCAGTAGTTTAGCCTGAATTTGAAGGTATTGGAATCTGCCAATGGCTGCGACGCGCAAAATTGATGATTTAGAGCAGATGAGTTTCTTTTGATCATGAACAATGCAGAAGAATTTGACGAGAATTTTCGTAATGTTAGGTTTTGGGAAATGTTTGACTACATATTGCACAGGCTTGTATATGCGGCGATTTAGATAAGTTGATGAAAAACTAATGAGAGATCAAAGGAGAGCACAACCATTGAGACAACAATGAAATTCGGAGTTAGAAGCTGCTGTATTTCATGGATTAGCTTAAGGAGGCTTGAGAACATTAGAGGGCCTCAAGTTTCAGGTTATTTATCAGGTCTTTAATTTGTTTGCTTTAGCAGATCTTCTCTCAGAGGAATTTTCAGATGTGGATTTAGGTCACCGCTAAGTTCAAGAATTTTTCGAATCATGTAAAATCTTGTGTGGTCACAGGCAGAAGGTTACAGAAACATTGATGCCTGCAGTTATAGTTAATTGTGAAGCTTATACAGTTCAGTTGCTAAGTCGTGTAACTAATTTGAATTTTGTATTTTAGTTGCAGCTCTTTTTTTCACTTTGATCATTAGCAGTAGTAAGTCGATTTGGGGGTGGGGGAGTTATCATGACATTTTACAGTCTGGAGTATCTCTAAATTTTTATTAGCTACAAATTATCCTAAGAAACAGCACACATTACATTGTGTTTTGATCACTGCAATCTTTTCTTGTCTGTAGTTTTGATAATTCAACTAGTAATCTTGATGTTAATGAAACCTCTTGGATGAAACTTGATTATCCCCAATAATTAACGCAACTTTTTTCTTTCTAGATTAGCTGACGAAACTCATATTTTTGCTCAATTGCTAATAGTAAAATATGTACCTGATAAATGGAGATGTTATAAGTGCATGCAGCAATCATTTATTGTTCATTGTGACCTACTTGCAGACAATTTATCTTTTCCTACATAGAGAGTTTCTTTTTAAGTATTTTTTTGTAATTGAATCTTCGTTACCCTCTATACTTTGCCGGAGGAAGGGAAAGTACTTCTTATAGGCTCCTTTCATTCTTTGATATTCTATTGTTATGCAACTGTGACAGATGGCCTCTTCTCAGACTGCTGAGAATGTAATTCAATGTAAAACTTGTCGATGCGGGGAGGGGGACACAAATATTTGGACTGCAAGGACCTCTGATAGCTCTGATAAGCAATCTAGTAGCTGTCCCAGTTGCCAGGTTGGTGAGATTCTCTCTGAGGCAAAACAACCTTCTTTTATCATGTTAGCATTCCATTATTTCAGAATTTTAAGGTGTGATTTTTTTTTTATTTACTATATGAGCTTATTAATGCCTTAAAATCAAACTTCAATTTGTACAACTTCTCCTTTCTTTTGGTTTAAATCACAGAAGTTAATTATGTTTGCATGATACATTACATGGTTTATGAAGTAGACAAACATTCTTTTGCATTGATGACCTCCTTTCATATTCTTTACTTCCTATCCAGTTTTCCATGTTGCTGTCTGAACTTTTAGAGTCTAATCAGTTGAACTTAAGTTCAGTAACTGAAATATTTGAAGGATAGGTCGTCATTATATGACTAACTAGATTTAAGCAATTGTATTATTTACTATGTGAGCAATTTTATCATGTACATCGATATCAATCAATATCATTTTCAATATAATATATATACTACTGGAGAATTTCGAGCAATTTCGGCTATGATTCCAAAAAACAAATATTGTTTTACATAGAAGAATGGACAGCTTTCTTGAAAGATCAAGGTATGTTTCTCTTTTTCTTTACAATTCTCCTAATTATCAACTTTCTTTTTACTTTTTTTTTTTCTATTTGATTATTTTGTTCACCAATCATTTTTCTTTCTGCGGCTACATATTGTATAAAGTATTTATTTTCTCTATTTTCTGTTTTTAAATCATTATTGATAGGTAAAGAATAACTAATTGTCACTTTTCGACTGCATGTCATTATATATAATTAAATCATTATAAACACGCTCGTGTATCGCATGGGTACAAATCTAGTATGAATATATTTTCAAAAACTCTATGACGTGCAATGCTAGTCATATTGCCAGAATGCCAACTTCCCTTATGAATTGGATCATTCACCAATTTAAAATTACGGCATTTCTATAAGTAGCTGAACTTTTGAGTGCCATATATGAAATTCACATTTTTCATAGTTATATATGTAAACAGATATATGTGGAAAAGCTCCTTTTACCTTTTGTGTTGCTGTTTGACACTTAGACCTTGGTAATTTAAAACTGACTAATATTAGCTACAGGTTGAGGTTTTTAGTGTGCTGTTATTTTCATTGGTCATGCTAAGTTGCTGTAATGGCACCTAGATCCTGGTGCTGTGATAGGCATAATTCGTTGCACACTTACTCTCCTGGTGAATAATTACTATTAGTCTTGTTATTTAGGTTTGCTAAGATGTTTTTGTAGTTCTTATTCTTTGAGCTAGATCCTCTGATTTGATATAAATTTAAAAATATTTTTGAAACTCTTTTGACTGCAGATTTTCAAGAGTGGGACACTATTCATTTCCTCCAAAGGTATGCTTTCATGTACATTTATTTATGGGTAGCGGTAGGGATTTGCACCTACTTTTAGTTTCTTAGTTTACTCTTTTCTTTATTTTATTGTCATAGTTTTAAGAAATCTTCTATATGGATTAAAAGTTTAAGGCTTGTGTAACCTTCTATTGGTGTATAGTCAGATGGCTTATTTGTGCCTCATGTTCCTTATTTGATATTACAAGTTTTATTTCTCAATCTCTATGTATTCTATTAGTTCTCTATGTTTGCCTTTTTGTTAGTTATTGTACTTATATTTTTCTTGTTCCATGATTTGACTGGAAATTCTTTCCTTTCCTCTCATGCTAAAAATTTAGAAGCACCATTTGAGATCACCATGACAATTCTCATTCTTCACTAGGATATATGTGTACGCTCAATGCTAGACTCAGACACTTCTATTAATTGACAAATGCAGGAATAGGTTGGACTTCATGGAAGAAACGCTGGTTTATACTTACACGTACATCTTTAGTCTTCTTCAGAACTGACCCAGTAAGAGCAATGATTTTTGCTATCATTGTTTTTCTGGTTTTTAGTATTTATTTTCGTTGAAGTAGCATTATGCGTTGTTGCATTAGTGAGCACTTTTTTCATGCCTATCTAATGCTTATAGTGCACTTTCTAGGTATACATATTGTTATTGTGCTCGTACTTGTTTGGGGTGGACTAATTTAAAAAGTGAAGCAATTATTAACGCTTCCAATTACTTTCCATTCTCATCGCCTGCTATTTTTCCAGTTCATATGTCGTATTCTATCTTGATAAAATATTCCAATTAACTCTTCCAATTACTCTTCCAATTTGGAGCCTATATTTTAAAATATGTTATTTGGGACACCAAAAGAAGGTTCAATTTATAAAGAACAAGCTGCATTTTCTAGCATCCTGTGTTAGTAATGTAGTATACTGATTCAAGCTATTAATTTCTACATAGTAGTAGTACCATTAGGTCACGTGAGATTGTGATGCTGATTTTTTTTTTTTTATTGGTGTGGTTGTGCATGCGGTGGGATGCCATATTTCCATCTACATGAGTAGATTATTATATCACTTAACCAGTTTTGCATTCCCTAGTCTTGCATCAGTGTTGACTTATTTTTGAATCTGGGCTTTCCAAAATATGAGTAATGAACATACTTAATATTTACCTCTAGTATGATTTCATGTGTAGACTGGAGGAAAGCCATAATTGTTAATGGATAAGCATTGTCATGATTTGTTTTAGTGCATTCAAAAATTTTGGTTACTTTCTTTGCCAAAACGTTTGGCTATGGTTTGTTTTCAATCTTCACATAGGAATACTCTGATAAAAATGGTCCTTCTGAGGATTATACAATTTCTGATCTTCTCTAGCTTTTCATTTAAGCCTACTAGTAAACAAGCTACAGATATTTGCTAATTTTGGCTGCCACAGTCTTGGTGGTTGGAAGAACTAAAACAATTAAGGAAACAAGGATCAGCATAGTATGTATCCTTTCTTTCTCGAGTGAACACCACCATACTTTTGCCCTCTATATTCAAGTTCTATTCTAGACTTCCCTTTCTTGTAAATAAGCACTTTAATGCAATTGAAGCTCTCTACTAATCTAATCAAAAGATTAGCAAATTGCTGATGCCAAACATTCAATGAAATGTTAACTAATCTGCTTCTAGGGGGGAACCCCACAAACTTTTAGCGACAGATTGCAGGAAAAGTTAGTTACAAAAAGGGTTACCTCTTGCTGGCATTTGTCTTTGCATATTCCACTTCTTTTTTGGAAAGTTTGTCAGGGTAATATTCCTAGCAAAGCTGATGGATTGAAAGAGACTCAAGTGTTAGAAAAGGTTTGAAGGAAAAAGGCATAAAAATACAAGAGGGGACTCTTTCTCAAAAAAAAAAAAAAAAAAAAAAAAAAAAAAAAAAAAAAAAAAAAAAAGAAAAAGAAGAAAAAGAAGAGAGAGGGGAAGATCCCAGGAACTAAACTACAAGGAGATATCCTGAATAATTACCTGCAGATTAATTACTTACTGAAAGCATTTGCCATGCTTATTTAAGTTACCATGATGCAGATTATTGAAAGTGCTAACTTCAAAACACCTTCGTTTTAGCTTGTCAATTTTTTCAGGATAAATCATGCCTGGAACTTTCAAAAGTAACAAATGGAATTTTAGCTGCATTCTAAGCATTTTAAGTAAAATTGCTTCTGCTTGAAACAAGGGAAGCGGGCACGGATCCGAATGCTATAGTGGTTGCAAGTGAAACTAATAATTATTCTAGAACTATATTGAATACTGAAAGGAAATCCAAAAGAAGTTCAAACAAGCCATATACTCCACTGTAGTACTATATGAGTATCTAACTTAAGGAAATGCTGGGTCATTTTGACCACTTCAACTCTAATTTTCTGCATCTAGTTTCATGAGGATACAAAGGGGTGGAAAGGTGTTAATTTATAGCTTGAGAAGTAAACATCATTTTTCCTGCAGAATAGTGGTGCATGTTACTACGTAGATACATCGCTACATGCTCACTTCCTCCTTGATATGCTTTAGTAGCTTGTTAAATGTATATTGTTGTTAACTACACTGTGTGCCAACTTTTACTTCCAGAATGCTCCTCCTGTAAAGGGAAGTGAACCGAATGTTACACTTGGTGGTATTGATCTGAACAATTCAGGAAGGTAGAAACCTACTGCTAATCTGCTAAATTTGAAAAGCTCTAGTCATTTGAACAATGATTTATCATTTTCTTGAGCATATTGAAAAAGAGACTTGACATGTTGTAAATCTCTCAGTGTTGTTGTCAAAGCAGACAAGAAACTTCTGACTGTGCTCTTTCCCGATGGTCGTGAAGGGCGAACTTTTACTCTGAAGGCAGGTTTTAGGATACTCGTTTTCTTTAGCATTTCTCTTTTTTTATCCAAAGCTTCCTATAGTTATTACCTTGATAATTGCCCTTTTATTAAGCAGGCGGAAACTTCAGAAGATCTGTATGAGTGGAAAACTGCATTAGAGAATGCTATTGCACAAGCACCTAGTGCGGCCCTTCCAATGGTGCAGAATGGAATATTACGCAATGATATAGTTGATCCAGTTGAAGCTCCAGCAGAACAATGTATGCTCCCTTGGCTGTGATCTTTTGGCTATTTATTTGGAATATGAAACAATTATAATATGATTCATTAAACTTTTTCTCTTTATAGTGGATTGCAGTGGGTACTGGGAAAACAGGTGTTACTCTTGATCGAATTGAGAAATTTTGTATTGAAAATCTACCATATGAAACATCAACTACTTAAGAATTTTCTATATTTCGATCCTTGTATGTGATAACGAAGACAAGGTGTTGACAAGATGTAGCTTTTAAAGAGCCAGAATGAAGTCCTCCATGTGTCTATCATGACAATGCAATGATGAAATAGAATAAAATTGTTGGGTAAATTTCAGATATCCCCCTTGTGGTTTACCACTTTTTTACTTTAGTACCCTGTGCTTTTAACTGTATTACTTAAAAACCTTGTGGTTTCTGGTTTTGTTTTCTGTTAGGCCATCCGTTATTTTCTCCATCAAAGTGTCATGTGCCGCACATGTGACCATAAAAAATGTCTCACAGAAATTGTTAAAAATGGGATGGGACCTTCCAAGAATGATCAATATTAAATCCTAAGAGGTCCCATACTGTTTTTATCGACCTTTCTTGGACATTTTTGGTGGTCACGTGCACGGCACATGACACTTTAATGGAGAAGATAACGGGAGTCTAACGGAAAACAAGAACAGAAATCACATGGTACTTAAGTGATACAGTTAAGACCACATGATACTAAAGTGAAAATGCGATAAACCACGGGGGGGTATACAAAGTTTTTCCTAAATTGTTGCTTACATGTCGGATACTAGTTCATTAACACGCATGACACAAATATGTGCTTTGGTGAAAATATGTGAACATTTGCACATGAATGGCCTTGTATGCAGAGATAGATATTAAGCCACTACTTATTTGTAAGTTAATATATAAATGTAAATATTTATTTGTGTATATATGTATATTGAAAGAACTAAGAACAGAGTAGGCTATAATCCTCTTGGGACAAACTCAATAGTAAGCCTTCTATTTTGAAAAATCACTGGTTAGTATATCATCGTTATAAATCTTTTCGTCTTAGCAATAAAGTGGTCCTAAATCCTTAAAATATATACTACTTCATCACCTGGGCTCTATTTTGCCCCTCTGAATAGGTTTTCATAATATCTAGAAAACATCTAGAAGGCATTGGAAGTTAACTATCTTAACACGCCTTTAGGGTTTCGAGACACCAAAATGCTGCTTGCCATGTTTATTTCACTGTATAGATATTCAACAGTCCGGTGATTGATTTACTTGACAGCATCTTGACTTCTCGAGTGTAATTCCTAGTTCATTGGTAGATTGTCTATGCTATGAGATTTTTATAATGTGCATTGAAGTTAAAGTCCTTTTACCATTCTATCTAGGGTTGAGTAGTTTATACTGTTTTTATAGCTGGGAAGGATCGGCCACCTGTGAAGTCAACGGTTGTTGGTAGACCAATTTTACTTGCACTTGAAGATATTGATGGCAGTCCATCTTTCTTGGAGAAGGCCCTCAGGTTCATTGAAGAATACGGTAATACCCTGTTCCTGCTGGTGATAATTTACAGATTAGTCTAACAAACTACCTCTTTCTTGTTCTTTTATTACTGACTCATTTTCATTGGGCTGGATGATGTTCTACAGCTATCCCTAACAACAAACAATGCTCTAATTCTCAAAAAAAAAAAAAAGAAAAAAAAAGGGAAAAAAATAAAAGAAAACGTAAAGAGTGGTCCATGTCGTTCTGTTTACACTTTTAAAAGCTAGCACTAGATGCCACTCATTTATTATAATGAACTTTTGATTATTAGGTCAAACATTGGTATTAGTTATATAAATAATAAGTTGACAAATACTAAAGACATATTTACTTGCATTTTGTGTTGCAATATGTATAGTTGGTTGCATGCAGTTTTATGATTTGTGTTCCACCTCGGGACCATGTGGTATAAAACCAGGTTTTGAATATGTCAGGGGCTGGTTCAGTTAGGCAAGTAGCACTAGACTATACCTTTTATCAATAGTAATTGCCTCGGTCATGGTCCTTTTTGGACACTAAACATACTTTATCTCAATAGCAATTGCCTTGCCTACAGCAGCCCTGTTTTTACCAAGCTCAATTTTGGACCTTAGAACACAAAAGTGCCTGACATTTTAGCTCTACCAACTTAAACATAACTTGTTCCAGTTTCGACCAATCTCTGGATTAGGTTAACTTGTTTTTTTCTGGTTCTCGCTGAGGCCGAAACTCGAAATCATGTTCAGATACAAAAGCCAACCCTAGCTTGTATGATGGAAAGATGAAGTAATATTGCTAACTTTGTTCTTGTTCAACTTTGTTAAGATGCTGTTATATGAAAAACAAAGGGCATATCACTATATAAACAATCATGATTGTAAAAAAAAAGAGAAGAAGAAAACTCTTGCCTTTTCAGCCAAATATGTGATTGATTGACAACCTTTTTCTATAGGAATCAAAGTGGAAGGTATCTTGCGTCAGTCAGCTGATGTCGAAGAGGTAGAACGCAGAGTTCGTGATTATGAGCAGGGTGTGCTACCTTTCCTGTATTACCATTTTGATGACTAGTTGCAATTGTATTCTTTAGTCCAAGTGGAAGAAAGTCTACTACCCTTAATAGTGTAATGTTGTATTTCATACTAATGTGCATTCCCATTGAGTGGTGAAAAAATTCACTAGGTCTTAGAACTGATGCTAAACTAGTAAATTGCCTCATTTTTCAAATTATTTTCAGGAAAACACGAGTTCTCGCCAGAGGAGGATGCACATGTTGTTGGTGATTGTATCAAGGTATCAATTTGATGTACAAATAGGCATATCAGTTTTTGTCTAGTATCTTTTTAATGGCTTTGGTTTGATTTCTAATTCATTCCTATTTACAGCATGTGCTTCGAGAGATGCCATCTTCTCCAGTTCCTGCATCGTGTTGTACTACTTTGGTGGAAGCTTACAGTAAGACTTTTGACTTTAAACTATCGCTACACCCTCCACTCTGAAAATCTTGGCACAATCATGTATTTTGTTCATACACAAAATGCCTCGATAAAAATTTCATTCCATGTCAAATTATATATTTAATATTTTCTTCAAAGGCACCTACCATCTAGTTTTCATGTGTCACTGATTATATACTTTGCAATTTTATCTCTCAAGAGAGAGAGAGAGGTTCTATGTACGAACATGATTTCCCTGATTAAAGCTATATTTCTGAGTTCATTCAGAATGCTTTGTACTGTATCTTGTTTCAGTGCATTCTTAATAATTCTACATATAAGTTTTGAATCATCTGTTTTTATTTTTTACACCTTCTTGGTGTTCCTTAGACTATCCCTCCTGGCATATTATTTATATGGTTTCTTCAAGTTGGTGTGTATGATGCATTTCATTTGCGAAGCAACCAAATAGTCTGTATTGTTGGTGTTATTTACATTGATTCTGTTGGTTTCATTAAATTCTTTCATCTTTTTTAATCTTTTGGAGTCTTTGACCATACTAATCCTGAAAACTCAATCGCTTTAAAATCTTGCATATACTCATTGCTGTAGGTAGATCTAATGTAACTTCCACAGTAAATTGGCTTTTTTTTTCCTCTTAGAAAATAATGGGTCAGCTTTTGGAACTTTTTTTAACCTCAATTGAGTAAATTTTACTTTGATCTTTTGAATTATTAAGTGAGTAGAGCTTATATACTTTCAAAAGCACAAGCATAACTATACTTGTGAATTTTTTACCATTGAATTTGCATTGAGGTTTGTGCAATTGTACTTTCTGTTTCTCTCTCTTTAGTTGACTTTACAATAGCACAAATCTCAATGCAAATCCAATGGTAAAATAATCACAAGCACATTTGAGTTTGTGCTTTTGAAAGTATATAAGCTCTACTCTTATTAAGTTGTTGGAGCATATAAATACGTAGCTAAAACAATTTGGAGGAAAGGGTCATGCTGGCAACTTCAAAGAATAATTAGTATGTAGGAATAAAACTGTGCCCTTACTTTTACATTGGAGATATGGCCCTCAAATAGTACTTGTAAGAGCTAGCTTATCATACTATTTAAGCAACTGAAATTTACCACTATAAGTTATTACAGGAACTGACCGTGGTGGCAGAATTGATGCAATGCGTACTGCAATATATGAAACTTTCCCTGAACCTAATCGGCGTTTAGTACAGAGGTACTTTAGCTAATCAATCATTCATCAGTGCCTTTTGCAGTTCTATTTGGGTACTTGAGACTTCAGACATAATCTTTTTAATGCTGGCTGGCTGCTGAAGAGTCTTCTTTTGTTTAGATACTAGAAGCTTCCAGAGATTAGCAATCAAGCAAACAAAATGCGTGGAACTTTTAATATGGCAGAAAACTGACTGAGATTTTGAGAAACAATAGTAGAAACTCCAATTTTAAGTTATTGATTCTGTTGCGGCAGGAAGTTTACGAGACTTTACAGCTTGTTCGTTCTGGCTAGCACTTCTGCGGAGGGGCCATTTCAGTAGAGATGCTTAAAGAAACACCAAAAGCTTTCTAGTAAAATCTCCTTATTATCTTCACTTTGCAGCAAAAGAAAATGCTTTAAATTGAACCTTCTGATTTTCAGGTGCAAAGTTCATTTTATCTTTTGGCCACACCAAAATCCCCAAACTTTTTTTTTCTTAATCTAATGCACAGTGTCTGGAAGCTTCTTATTTTGGGATAAGAAGTTTTTATAGAAGCCATGCCAAGGCACATAATGAAAAAGCTGTCAGTGCCGTTTCAAACAGATCTATTTCAATAGCACTCTGCATAAACTCCAAGATGGGTTCAACCATCCTCGAGTTTGGTCCCTGCAATACTTAGCCTTACAATGTTTTGTAGCATTGCCAAGAGATTGCATGTTATTCAAATAACAATTACCATGGAGAATATGCTGCTTTTCTTACAGGATTCTTAAGATGATGCAAACTGTGGCAGCGCATAAATCTGTGAACCGGATGACTTTATCAGCTTTAGCTGCTTGCATGGCACCACTACTTCTCCGCCCACTCCTTGCTGGTGACTGCGAATTCGAGGATAATTTCAATATGGGCGGTGATGGTTCTCTTCAGCTTCTCAAAGCAGCTGCTGCTGCTAACCATGCTCAAGCTATTGTTATAATTCTACTAGAGGAATACGACACGATTTTTGATGTAAGCACCCTTCTGATATATATTATTAAAAGAATAGTTTTGGTGCTTTTACATATATCTCTGTATCCTGAAAACTGCTTTATTGACAATCTGCATTTCCAAAATATGCCCCTCGAATGCAAAAGTATATTTTAAGTATGTCTTAAAAGTTTTATACATTTGAGCTTCATGATCTGATATATATATTATTATGCTACCCAGGAGAATCTTTTGCAGGAGGGTTCCATGTCCTCGGAGCTGTATACGGAATCAGAGGAGGATGGTGATGTTGATGATAATTATTCAACTGATCAGGATATCCCAGAGGATGATGGCTATCACGACGCGCATCATGACCTAGACGCAGATATAGATGACAATACCGAACAGTCATATAGCGGGACTCTTACTGAAAGTTGCAGCGACGGTGAAAGCGACATGTCTGACGACAAGGTAGTATATTATGCTTTAATTAATTTGTTTTAGCTAATAAATAGTTCTCACTCTTTCATACTTATCTAGCATTCCACATAGATTGTGACACTCCCGAAATTTGAAATAGTCCTATATATAAATAATATAATAGGACTAAACCTCTTAACCCGGCTATAGCATTTTGGGTGGTAGCAAGGCCCAAGAGGTTAAGAGAGTTAAGCGTGCTGGAGCTAGAGTAGTTCAAGGATGGGTGACCCCCTGGGAAGTTGGGGCGTCACATAGATATTGTGGGTTATGTAAAGCTTGTCGTATTTTTGGGCTGCAATGTTTTGCAGTCTATACTGTTATGACCCCTCTGACCATCTTACTGCAGCTGGTTTCTTACTAGGAAACAACTCTCGTTGTGCCATTTAAAGCTAGAAAATTGGAATCTCTAATGGACTTTTTCTTCGTCACTTTTGTCTTATTTGTGTTAGTTACCCTATCCATTACTGAACTTGCCTTGTTCACTTAAGTTATTAAACTTCTAGTTGTTGTAGTTGAGGCACCACTTCAATATTTGTTTCAATCGGGTCACTCTAGTAAACTTCATTTAATTTTCTTGATGGAGGTTTGATGTGGCGGTTGATTTCATTGCTACATCATCTCTTGGGTATGATATAGCTGCTAATTCAGCTGCCATGCCACTTAAAGATTATGTGTTGTCTAAATTCTAACTTGAGGTGATGTGGGTATGTATACCCAAAATCTTACCCTTAACCATAACCCAAACGGGGCGGGTTTACTTGATGCTAAATGTATATGGCTTCGGATATGGGTATAAAAAATGAAAACTTGACGTATTTGGATTCAGGTATGGATTTTGTCTGTATCCGATCGAATCCGAATTGATTTTACATTATATAATACATATGAATGTTTGATTTTATATTTGAATTGGTATTTTGAAAATTTAGTTTTTAATATAATACACTTTGAAATATTGCAAAAAGAAAATATTGTTTTGGGTTCGGGTTTTTGGGTTTTTGGTCGGGTTTGGTTTTGGATATATATTTTCAAAATCTGTCGGGTTCGGGTTTTGGGTTGGTTGTTGGGTCCAAGTTTGGGTTTGGGTTTTTGAAAACCCACCTCGAATCCAACCTGTTGACATCCCTAATGGCAAATGATTTAGCTGACATATCATCACCACATCATCTCTTGAAGATAAAGTGGCAGCTAAATCATTGACCATAGCCACCACCCTATGCCGAGAGATGATGTAGCGATGGCTTGGCAGCTTATTTAGTTGCCACATGATTGTAAAACTGCACACCGTCTTCAAGAATTAGCATGGCAGCTAAAGAAGCAACCATGCCATTCTTAAGAGATGACGTGGAAACTAAATCAACTGCCACATTACTAGTCCTATATGAAATCTAAACAAAGTTTGCTAGAAGACCCAACAGAATTAAAATTGATGTTCAATGACTCAATTGCAGCAAGTTGAAGTTCAGTGACCAAGTTGAAGCCTAGCGACAAGTTTGGTGACCAACGGTTTGATTTATACTATTCAATGGAATCAGTAATAAACTAATAATATTATCATTGTTTTTGTTGACTAAGCACCTGATCGAGTCCTATCAAATCGATCTTTTAGATAACATGGTATTGTAACCAATCTTAAACCCCCTCAATTCCAAAGGTTCTGGATTCAATCCCCACATCCGCCATTATTGGGATGAATTCCTGTATGTTTTCTCTTTTGTCACCTCTCCTGTCAGTGAGTGTGGCATGGTTCAGACTAACCTTGGGCTGTTTCCTTATTTAGGTAACAGTTTTAGTTTTGATACTTATTGGATCTCTTCTTAAATGCAGGACAGCGAAAACAATAATGTAGATGTTGCATATCATGAAGATAGTGAAATGTTTGAACCTTCTAATGCACTTGAAAGTACAGCAGAAATGCCAGTGCGAGAGATTAAGAATATTAGTCAAAATTCATCCTCTACGTCTGATTCTCAATCTCCTAAAGATGTTGTACCACAAGAAGAAATTATGCAGTATGAAAATAGCAAAAAATTAGCTCCTGCTCGCGAGTCTTGTGAACCAACTGGGAAAGCACCTGCTTCTTCTACAAGCCAATTTCTCAAGTCAATTAGCCATGCTTTACCATCGAGAGCTGCAAAGTTCTCTGATAAATCAAATGACCGAGCATTCAGTAGTAAACGTCCAACTATATGGGGTCGGACCTCTGTAAGTTGAACTTGATTACACTTACTCTTCGTGTGATCATATAAAAGATCCTTGAGAAATTTACTTATTTGCAGGCCAAGAAGAACCTTTCTATGGAGTCAATCGATTATTCTAGTGAAGAAGAGTAAGTGACATATTTAGAGTCCATTTTGTGTTTCTCACATTAATTTGTGCTTTAGATGGCCAAATTACAAGAAACACCCCCTCTTGGAAGTTCCAACTTTTAGTTCTAAGTTTGGAAGAACATTCATAGGCGTTATAAAAAGCCAACTCTTTGTTACTCTCTGCTTTGATAACAAAAGTGAAGTCAAAGGGGTTAAAATTACTACTCATTTCTGGCTACACTAATCTGTCTCTTGAACCAGGATTGCTATTCAGAGGCTTGAGAATGCTAAGACTGAACTCCACGCCAAAATTATAAAGGAGGTATCAGTTTTACACTTTTGAATTTTAATCATCTAACACATTGCAAATTCTATGACATTTTGGCATATGTGAATAACAGTGGGCATGTGTTTTTTAGGTAAAAGGAAATCAAATTCTGCAAGCAAGTCTAGAAAAACGAAAGGAAGCTTTGCGTGAACGTCGTTTAGCGCTTGAACAAGAAGTAAGAACTACAATGCTGCTATATTATCCCATATCAGATTTTTTTTTTTTTTTTTGACCTCTTGTTTAATCAAAGAACTTATTGAACCCAACTTTCACAAACGATATGGAGTAATCTCGTAACTTCTACTGATAAATCACGTGTCAGGAAACTGGAATGATAAATCCATATGATGTTTTACTGGTAATGCCTTCTCAATATCTGTTGTAGATTTTCATAGTCTTGGTTAGTAATTGCAGCTAAGCATGCAGAATAATCTTTTCCTCAATGGAAGCTCATATTCTATCAAGTGATGGATATAAAAGAAGGAACCTGATTCTAATACTCAAAAAATTGAAAATATAAATACTGTACGTTCTTGCAGTTACAAGAAGGGGAAAAGAAAATTCTGATTCTTTCTGTTCAATGAAGATTTTTTCTGTTGTAGTTAAGGTTCAAAAATCAGCTGCAAGAGTCTTAAATAGCATTAGAAATTTGGACTCGTAATTCATGTCTAATCTGACTTTTACTTAAGTTGATGAAACTGGTTGAACGTCTTTTAGCTTATTACATGATCTAGTAGGATATGCTCCAAATGCATATTTGCTTGTCCCAAACAACTTTTGCCAATACCATCCTTACAAAATTAAACGTCATATTGACCAATCAGGAATTTTACTACTTTGTTTGTCCAAAATTGTTACAAAGTAGGTGTATACAATCTTAGCCTACTAGCTGTGCTCTTATATCTCTACATGGATGTCATAATTCAGTAGCAAGTCTTGCTTTCCAATGGTAATATTTCATTTTGCTACTGCTAGCACTTATTTGACATCTCTTTAGGGCTGTGCCATGTGTGAAATCCTTTTTTTTTTTTGGGCCAAAACATTGTTACTAATTATTAATTAATCATGTTAATAAGAAAATTTTATGCTCGTCCTTATTTACTAATCAAGTCGTATTTTTGTTACTACAGGTGGAGAGATTGAGAGAACAGCTACAAAAGGAGAGAAATTTGAGGGCTTCGTTGGAGTCTGGACTGATGAATATGCGACGAGGGCAAGTATCATGCACATCTGAAATAGATAGCAAGGTTTGTGTTCATTATGAATTAACATTTCCAAATTACTCATAATTGGAAATTACGTCAGAGTCATACTTTTAATGTTTGTGATAAAGACTAGGGCAGATCTTGAGGAAGTTGCTCTCGCTGAAGCAGATATTTTTGGTTTAAAGCAAAAAATTACTGATCTTCGTGGACAACTCAATAATCAACTACAACAAGGCCATACTATGTTATGCGAATCATGCAACAAACGCCTCTCGAATGTGGATTCATCAGTCGAGTAAGATACTCTTCTCTTTATTTTTATGAACAGTATTATTCATCTCGCGGGTCATATATTCCTTTGTGCTAAACTTTTCTATATCTGCTAGCGTTTTACTGATATTTTTTAATTCTATTTTTTATCCTTATAGCTGTCAGAGTTATTATAAATATACATGCGGAAGAAATGTTACCCCATAGTGTAGTAGCATGAATCCACTTACCCGACACCGGTTCCTCTCCGAAACAGCCTTGATATAGTGTTATTTATCCGTCTGTGTCAGATTTATCAGCATGGAAACGTACAAATTTCCGGAGTAATTTGTTACTGTTTCTTTGGTTTTCTGTTTTACTGCCCTCTAGTCTTTAGTCTTTCCACTGATTTGTGTTCTTGGCAACATTTTCTTATTCTACTTCTAATATTGTTTGGAAGCAACTGACACAACATGGGATTGTGATATCTTTCAGTCTTCTACCATATGTCGAAGGACTCGAAATGTTAAATTAGGTTCACACTCCTTTTCATTGTACAACAATGACAGTGTATATTGCAGTCTCTTGCTTGGCCTCAAGTTTATTATGAACTTCAAATAGAGTACTCACTTTTATCAGACATTGAATTAGCAGTTGGATCTTTCAAGAGTTAACTTTTATTGCGAACAATAGTAGGAGAGATTCAAAAATGTGTTTGATTTGCCAATGATCCTATAAGATTAGCGGATGACACACTATTTACAGCATTTTTGTTTTCTTTTCTAATAACTGAAACCTGTATGGACTATATTGATATATGGATGATGCTATTTACTCATTAAAACACTGACACATTTGATCATTCTTAATCGTGAATGTCACAAAATACAGGAAAGGTCAACAGGAAGATGTCAACAGTACCATTGTAGTACAACGAAATGGTACCTTTTCAAAATGTGATGTAAGATCTTCATCTCTCTTTTATATGTTTGTGTATTCCTAGTCCTCTTAATCAGTTTAATTTGCATTGTCATTGAGCTGCAATAGAGTAACCAGTTAGTTCAATATATTTCTAAGTGTCTTAGAAGAATTTTCTCTATACCAACAAGGATTATACTTTTTCAAACTGCATTATGCTTAGACAATATGTGATTGAGCATGATGACAATATCAAGCTTAAACGGAAGAGTTTATGACACTGCAGTAGTCCCATATCGAAAAATATGAGCTAATTTAATGGCTATATAATAACTAGCACATCTGTACTTGTTGGTTCACAATATGCAAATTTTAGTGAATCAAAAGGGGGAGAGTATAACCAAGCAAGGATTGTTGTGCGGCAGCACAGCATTGCGCTGAGCCACAGTTGGCATTCCTCTCAAGATCTGAAGATAAAAATACCATCAGCTAATTAAAGCAAATTCCTTCAATCAAGGAAATAATTCCTTATACTTTGACGTTTAAACTTTGCCAATTGATTACAAAACAAAAGGAAAACACCACTTTGAACTCATCCCCTAAAGGTTCAGTATTTTTTTTTTTTTGATGGAACAACTTTTTTGAAGTTTCCAGAGAATGTATCCTCTAAGGATTAAGTCGTTCAAAGTAAAATATTAGGAAGAAAACTTTGGAATGGCAAGAATCCCTTAGATTAAATGGAGAATATCGATAATTATATCTTGTGGGCATACAAAGATTCACTGAATGTATGCAAAGCAGGCATCAAATCGGCAATAATGCCATTTGGCACGGTATGCTGCAGGATCCAGATTCTATTTATACGCCTAAAAAGTAGAGAGAAAAAGTAATCTCCAATAAGGTCAATGAGCAATTTGCTTTTTTGTATCGGTGAACTAGAAGAAATGCCAACTAGCAACCATATCTAGAAGGAACAATTAGTGGAAGGATTGGAATTTGATAATGTAATGTTAAGAGGTAGTGAGGGATGAAGACATTTTTGGCAATGGGGGGAAAAGTTCTCAAGTGATAGCAGTTCTTCTTGATCTTATAGAAGTGTGCATATGTTGGTAGTGGATATTTTATGTGAAGCTTCGTGGACAACTTACCTAGGGCTAAGCAAGGAAGGGATTCAACATAAGTGAATGTTGGAGTCAAATATTCTTCTTATCAGCAAGTCGGCTATCTACCTTCAAATAATATTATCCATTGGACCGTGAATGAATTTGCCTCTAGCCTCTAGGCATGTTGAAACTGCATTTGTTCATTGTGGAGAACAGTTCCCAAAATCAACAAAGGTTAGGTGTTATTGATAGATATGGCAAGCCCATCTTTCTCTGCACGGAAGTGCTGCGGCCACATAGAGATGTGGGTAGAAGAAGTCTCAAAAGGCAAAGGCCAACTTGTAGTTCACATGATGAACACCCTGACTACTCACTAGTATTAGCAACTTGTTGGGCCAAACTTCTCACACAAAATGGCTGAGTCCCAGTTGTTAGTACTAGTGGGCTAGTTGGGTTGTTATATATGGTTTTAGTACATCTGCAAACTGGAAGTGTGAAAGTATTATATGAGACCAAGTTCTACAGTTGGTTACGGTAGAAGCCACCTCTAGAATCTCAAATCACTTGCTGATCTTAGACAATATGTGATTGAGCATGATGACAACATCAAGCTTAAACGGAAGAGTTTATGACACTGCAGTAGTCCCATATCGAAAAATATGAGCTAGTTTAATGGCTATATAATAACTAGCACATCTGTACTTGTTGGTTCACAATATGCAAATTTTAGTGAATCAAAAGGGGGAGGGTATAACCAAGCAAGGATTGTTGTGCGGCAGCACAGCATTGCGCTGAGCCACAGTTGGCACTACTTGCCATGATAAATACTATGTCGAAATGCGGCATACAACTCCACCACTAGCACGTAGTTCCTAGACTAACACGCTCTATGAAGCTTTTGGCACAGGTTTTTGACTTCCGGTTCTTTTACTCATCCACTTTAGTTGCCATTAAATATTTAATTGGATGCAAATGTGATTAAATTGCTATGATGGTCAAGTTGTATAATATCTTTGTCATACATCACTGTTTTTCTTAAACTATATTCGTGTGAACTTCATGTGGTGTAACTAGTTCATGATATATAGAAATATGATCGCAAAATGAATACTTTTGAAGAATGAAGCTTACATGTCGTAAATTGTAATTAAGTAATAATATTGTCAATTTTGCAATTCACAAATAATTAAGAAAACAATAAAGTAAATTTTAAAAAAGCTAATTTTCATGCCAAAAGCGAAGGGCTAATTTTATGTAATTTCAACAAGGAAGCTTCAAGGATTCCTTTTCTAGAATGTATATGTAGTATGTAGTTTGCTCCAAATTTTCATAATTTACGAGGAATGGGCCTCTATTCAGAGGCCCTGCTAGTGCCAATATACCGCCAACACGGCATATGCCAGTCGGCACGAACCAACACAATCAATGCATGCCATCCTTGAAGATGAAAGTACAAGCCGGTAAGGTGGTCACTATGTCACTCTCGAGAACCCTAATTCCACTATTCCCAAGATCTCACAAACTAATCAGGTGGCCTCGAAAACCCTAACATTTGAGTGTATATATATAGCGGAGCTAATTCAAATCTTTCAAGCATAAAATTGTGTAAATGCTGAGGTCCAATTCATAGACCTCCCGAAAATGTCTAAATGGAGGAAGAGCTAACAACATGATACGCCATTATCAGATGTTAAAAGGCCTTGCAAGTGTCAAATATTTCACAAGAAGCCCATAAATTCATAGGTATTAGGAGTAATGATGAAAGATTAGTTCCTTATTCAAGCTTAAAGCATGACTTGCCAAGTGACATGCATGATCACTTTGTTTCGCTGAGCGCATCTCTGCATCAGCCAGACATTGTTTCTATAGAATATCTATAGCAACTGTAGCTTTGGTTACTCATGTACCGATTTGCAATACAGAGAAATAACCAGAGATTTGTTTTGATGCCGATGTCTAAAACTATTGGATCCAAACTACGATAACATTTGCGGTGTAAAATCTTTTATTGAAGTTCCAAGAAAATTTAGGCACCAAAATTTGTGCTTCAGCATTATCTTTTATAGTAATTTTCGCATCTCATCTAACGACTCTGGCTATTTAGAACTTCTTGATTAGCAAAGTTTAAAACCAACTGAATGATTTCGCCCTATTACAGGAAGTAGGTTTATCATCATCATCCGCACTGGCAAAGCTGACGAACCGGCTCAACTTTTTGAAAGAACGGCGGGCGCAGCTCGTGAATGAGCTGCAGAACCTAGACTCGAACCGCACGCTCGGACCGACCGGTCCCCCTCCAAGAACCAATTCCAGATGATCAACTTTTTGCCCGAAGAGAAAACCATACTAATTTCATTTCAAAGATATTGGATTTGAGAAGAAAATCGTGATTTTGAGTGACACCGGAATCTCTTCTACAATGTGTGGGGTTTTCTGATGGCCTTTCAAACACGATTTCCTGCCGCTGAATGTAGGAAGATGGATAGAGATGATTGCTTTTACGTCTAGAGCCGAATTTGTAGCATGTTTTGGAGTGGTTTGGTTAATGTGTGGGTGACTACTATTTGGAGGCAATTCCTGATCTGTTCATGTAAATTGTTGTGTGAGCTGTTGTTTTGTATCATAAGATTGGTTTGTTGCTTTGATTTTTTTCATTTTTTTGTCCTGTTCTTTTATTCTTCTTTTTCTTTTCTTTTTTTGACAAGTGTACGCCGGTTGCCCTCAGAGATTCTGTGTTCAATGAATATATTTGAATTAAGACAAAGTGTTCTGTTTCTTTTTCTTTTTCTTTTTAAAATGATTGGGGATACATTATGCCCCTAATAAAGATTATATATCGTCTTATGCTTTGTTATTTTCAAGTTAAATAGATTCATCAACCCGATCTTTTGATCCTAAGATGTGGATAGCCTATCGGGTTATTTACGAAATTAATCCTCCTAACCATTTTTATTATAAAAATGGACTTATAAAAAAATTATTTGTAAAAATAGGCATAAGCGGATAAGGTATTTTAAATGCGGTGAACTATTTATCATTTTTTTAAAAAGCGGCAAATGGTTCACCGCATTTATAAAATTTTATTCTTAAAAATAGTAAATAATTCACCGCTTCTTTAGTCCATTATGATACTAAACAGATAAAATTTTGAATACGGGATATGAAAAATAAAAACCGACGGATTTGGATTTAGGTATGAATTTACATTATATAATAAATTATAAAATATTTGATGCTATATTTGAATTTATATTTTAAAATTTTAAATTTAATATAATATCTATATTTTATATAAAAGCGAATATAAATTTACAGATAAAATCTTAAAATGAATAAAAAATATACCACTAATAATTACGTAGCGAAACTGAATTCTAACGGATGATCTTATCTTTTATTTATTAAATATTAATATATAATTCCATATCTTTTTTATATTTTTAAATTGTCTCAAATTTTAAAAAATCAAAATAAATCAAATTATAAAAAAAAAATAAAGTTAAATTTAAAATAAATTAAATTAAAAAAATTAATGAGTTTTATTTAATAGCGGTGAATGATTCACCACATATAAAAGACTATTTTTACAAATTTATTTTAAAGAGAATTATTTTTAAAATTATAATATAAAAAAAAATTATTTATAAAAAAAAGGGGCAATTTCCTACGTACCCCTAAAAATTTTCCTATTTTTAGATTTACCCCTCTTAGAAGGCTAATATTAAAACTACCCTTCTTACGTTCCAACTTCTTTCCAAAATACCCCTGAAGTTAAACTCTGTTAGTGTACCGTTTGAAACTGCCGTTATCTGTGTGTAATTACTATTTTGTCCTTTCAAATATACTCTAAACCCTAAACTCTAAAACCCTAAACCCCTAAACCCTAAAACCCTAAACCCTAAACCCTAAACCCTAAAACCCTAAACCCTAAAACCCTAAAAAATCCTAAACCCTAAACCCTAAAACTCTAGAACCCTAAAAAACCCTAAACCCTAAACCCTAAAACCCTAAACCCTAAACCCTAAAACCCTAAAAAATCCTAAACCCTAAACCCTAAACCCTAAACCAGGGCAAAATAGGTATATCTGATAGTTTTCAACTCCGATTATTATTTAATTCTAGTTTAACCCTAGTTAACTTAACAAAGGGAAACGGTAGGGTTATTATTTAATTCTAGTTTAACCCTAGTTAACTTAACAAAGGGAAACGGTAGGGGTATTTTTAATAACGGTGGAACGTATGAAGGGTCTATTGGAAAGAAAAAAATAAGAGGGGTAAATCAGATATTTCTTCATATTTCAGGGGTACACAGGCAATTATCCCTAAAAAAAAATTCTAGCCTAACTACCACCTTTTTAAGAAAGAGAGAGAGAGAGAGAAAGAGAGAGAGAGAGACTCTTACCTGAAAGTTAGAGGGTGGAGAGAGAGAAAAGAATGCGAATGGCTAGGAATTGGCAGAGTCCACACGCTCACTTGAAACCGATAGTCAGGATTTATGTTGTATTTGACATCTTAAACTTACTGTGAAGTTCGTTTTCAGCTTTCAGTTTTCAGTTGCAGATACAGACTATTTCTCACATCATAACTAAATGTAGTCCGAGAGCCAATTATTCTGGCAGTACTTTCACAACTTCACTTTGCTCCATATAATGATCCACTTTCACAACTTCACAACTTCACTATCCGTGTTGATATCTTGTTGACACAATTCAGTATGGAGATTATCGTGTCAATATATATCTTATTAACACAATTCAGCTCGATCGATATGGCCCGGTGCTAATGAACACTTAAATCCTTGTATGTAAGAGAAAAGTAGCAACCAGAAGGGTAAAAATTTGCAGTAATATTGAATTCCAAGTATATAAGCCCTAAACCCTACAAACACTCAATCGCCTCCCCAACCCTGATAACACCAAATCGCCAGTTTAAATAAGTACTACTAACATTTTCACTGAGAAACAAACTTGAATATCTGCAGTTTGAATCCTACAGCCCATCTTAAATTCGACGAATAGTATAAATTCCTGCTTCTTGAAACAGAGAAGCTGTTTCACAATGCACACTTTTAACAGGTAGTAGTAATAAGCAGGCAATAAAAGAAGCAGCTGGCTTCGATTCTAACTATTCACTGTAACACCTCATTCAACTGGATACTAGAAGTTGTAACCCTTACTCAGAAAGCAACACCTCTAACTTAGATTGTTGTAATAAAAATACATTTCCTTTATCAATAGTGCCTACGACAACCACTCATTGGCGGCTCGATATATCTGCAATGTAATAAACCCCCCATATTCATCAAGCTATAAACATCCTCGTCCGCACGCCCTGATCGATGATGCAACTTTATTCTCACTTCATTAAGAAATGAGCCGCACACAACTTCAATACTCAGCTTTACCTGCAGCTCTGCAACAAAAACTCAGCCAAATGCAGCAACAAACAAATTCAATAACCATTGCCTCAACCAAGGATTTAAGTGACCATTGACACGAGTCGTATCCACTGTGCCGTATTATGACAACAAAAAATCGACAAGATGCAGCATCCGTGCCGATGGCGCAACTCAAAATCCTCTTTTTTAAAAAAAATAGTAAAAAAAAAAATCTCAATGAAGTTAGAATAGATTTGATAAAGAAACATAATAAGTAATTAAAAAATTTCGTCGCTAAAAACAATAAATATTTCATATCATTATCGGTGGGACCGCATGTATTTTGTGCCGACACGCATCTGCATGACCCGACACTTAATATTTATTTTCTTTAGCAACAAAATTTTCTAATTACTTATTATGTATCTTTATCAAATCTTTTGAACATCATTGAATAAATTACTTACTAATTTAAAGAATCGTTTTGATATCTTGTTAGTACAATACTGAGATACGGCTCATACCGATGGATACTTAAATCCTTGGCCTCAACTTTAGCTCTACACTTCGCAGATCATCTAATTTGATACAGCTCCAGCACATCTCGCTCGCACAGAATAATGTCAATAATCTACTAATTTGATACAGCTCCAACATGCCTGGCCCCGAAGAACGTCAATAAACTACTCGAATCCAAATCAGGCATTGAGATAACCTATGCCTAGGGTTTTCTTTGGGTCACCACCCGCCTTCCCTCTTTGACTTGCATTTTCATGACTAAAATTTCTAACTATTGTAATGAATGCTCCTTATTTTAGTAAAAATATGTATTAAAATAACTGACTTTAAATCCACAAAACAAATCTAACCAAAATTCAAACTATTTTACAGCATGCAGCAAAAAATGACTCCATTATCAGTAACATTTTGACCACACATAATAAACTCAGCACTAAATAACATCATACATACGATTCATACCTTGTGGTTCATACTAAGGTAGAGCCCCTTCATACCTTTTAGGTTCATAAATGTCACGGTACGAATAAAACTTAAATAATGTTTGCTCTTTTAAACCTATACTTCAAAGTCTCTTTAAAATTTAGCCCTTCTTATATACCTTTTAGGTTCAACATATCCATAGTTTTCCTTTTAATAATTAAGTTATTTTAGCCAGTTAAATAAGAGATTTCATTAATACCTACCAATCTTTTTAGCAAATAAAATTAATACAGTTAATAGTTAATGACTAAATAAGATAACTCAATAAAGTAAAAAACTGAATTAAAATTTGTACAAAATGGTCAATCTAAGACACCTAATATTTCACCTTATTTGATAATAACCATTCAAATGGCTATAGTTTTCATTAAAGAAATACGATAAAGCTCAAACTTAGAAAGAAAGGAACCATCAAATAGTAAATATGAAAAAGAATTGAAAGGTTAAGTAAAAAAATCAAAATAATTAAGAGTTAGATAGTTGAATCTAAATAATTATAATTCAGATGATTTCGAGACATTTTTGACAAAGCAGAATTAGGGTTCTCAGAATTAGGGCCATAGTTTTCCTCACAACAAAGCTCCACAAGAAGAGATCATCCCATCCCATCTCATCTCATGCTCTCCAAGCTTAATCTCGTCCTCACTCCCCTCCTCTCCACGAAGAAGAGGGAGATGTAAATATTTTCTTCTTCAGGAAGAGGAAGCGAGATCACAAGATGAAACCAAGCAAACAGAGCATTTAAAAAATAAAAAGATGAAATTGAGAAACCTCCCCTTTAGGTCTTCGAATTCGGTGTGGTTAAAGCAAGATCATCATCATTGAACCCTAATTCATAAAGAAGTGACAATTATTTGCAATAAGAAAAAAATAAAAAGGTGTCAATTGAAAACAGTTAAGGCTCCGTTTGGCAATAGGTATAAGGGGGGATAAGGGGGTTATTCCCCCCTTATACCCAAACGTGATTTTGGATGGGGGAACAGCTGTTTTCCCCCATACCAAGTTATCCAGTATAAGGATGGAACAGCTGTTCCACTATTGCTTACTCTTTTTTTTTTAATTAAAATTTTTAAATTATAATATATTTAAATTTATAAAATTTATTATTTTTTTTTTATAAATTTTAATCCCCTCTATTCTTTTTATTTCTCTTTAATTTACCAAACACAATTTTTATTATTCCCGATACAACTCCTATACTCAACCAAATACAAAATTACTTTAATTCCTGCTTATACTTGAACTTGTACCTATCCCGGGAATAACTAATTTTTTTTATACTCGAACCGAACGCAACCTAAGAGAACCATTTCAACATCACTTAGGGCATTATTTGGTATGGAAATGAGAAACGAAATTGGATTGCAGTGGAATGACAAATAGAATGGCAAATCATCTAAAAATATTTGGTTCACTATTGAAATGAAGATCTGACTGGACAATAGAGACATATATTAAGGGAGCAGTGAGGGAGGGCTTTAAGTGGTTTACTCTTGAAACGAACCAATCAAAAATTCAAAGTCGCATTCGACCATAAATAGATTGAGTCATCCCCATTCCAAAGTGGAATTAAAATCGAAATATGATTTTTGTAAACCAAACAATAAATATCAATATCAGTTAATCTCATTCCGGTTCCATAGTCTCAAAGAGGAGAACCAAACAAGCCCTTAAAAGAGTTAATGTAATAAAACTGGAACTTCAGATAAATGCACCAACATTAAACAATTACGAAACATTTTATTAAGTTACATAATATTCTAAAACAAAATTATACAAGATTAATTAACAAGCATATATAATCTTTTAAATCAAGCAATACAAATAAGGGTAAAAGTGGTTAGGATAAACCCCGATCGAATCCAACACCGGATTCGATAGGATGCAAATATGGATGTCAAAATTTAGCATTCGCCACATATTCGCATCCAATATGGTTTCTTGAAAAATCCAACTGGATTCAACCATTTTCACCCCTTAAAAATAGAAGGGATGTTAATTTACATTGTAGGAAGAAAAAGTGTTCTTTATTTATTTTACTACAAATTTCATTATATAATTACTTTACATTTATGTTTGTTAAAATATTAAATTTTACTGAATAAAATACAGGTATACAAAGTTTGAACAAAAGTGTGATCCTTTAATTAACAAAAAAATAATTAAATAAATAAAGTTCAAAAATGTACCTTTACAAATTACACATAATTGGGTTTGTGTGAGCATATTTTATCCCTCCGCAAAAATGAAAACAAAAAAGGTTCTCAGAATCATGGCCATGGTTTTCCTCATAACAAAGCTGCACAAGAGGAGATCATCTCATCTCATCCCATCGCTTCAGGAAGAGGAAGCGAGATCACGAGACGAAACCAAGCAAAAAGAGCATAAATAGTAGATGAAATCGAGAGATCCAATCTTTAGGCCTTCGATTTCGGCATGGTTAAAGCAAAGAAAGGAACATCATGATCATCGAACCCTAATTTTTTGTCGAAAAAATCAGGAAAAAAAAAGGGGGAAATTGGAGATGCGTAACCAACGAGAAATCGCCAACATCTAACCCTAATTGACGTGAAAAAAGAAAATTAGAAGGAAAAATTTGGAGATGTAGAACCTACGAGAAAATGCGAGGATCCACGAGATCGAGATCCGGGAAACCGCACGTCCATAGGCGCCACTGAGATCGATCTCGCACCCCTCGTGTAGCAGCTTCGGATCGATCGAAGAGGCGATCCGAGCATGTGATTTGGAGAGGAGAGTGCGTAAAATCAAAGCCGAAAAAAAAAAAAAAAAAAAAAAAAAAAAAAAAATATATATCTGGAAGAGAAGTAGGAGTGTAGAGCTGGTGACGAGGATGATGGGGAGTTCGGTGGGTATTTATAGAGGGGAAAATTAGGGCTCCCATTGTTGTGTAGAATTACGAATTTACCCCTTATGATAGATATAGGGTTTTTTAGCATTAGCCCCCTGAAAACTTTTTTTTTTCACAAATAATCCTAACCAATTTATTTATATTTATATAAATAGCACACGAGCGTCTAAATAGTATTTTTAAGTTGAACACGATAATTGTTCGTATCTGTAATAACATATAATGACATATTTATAAATTACTAGTTTCACACTCCAAATATCCTTGAATGCCCAGGCAAGAACTTATTTAGTGCCAAACTTTAATACTGCCCAGGCAATAACTTATTTAGTGCCAAACTTTAATACAATGAAGTAATCGGGATCAGTTAAGAATAAGAGTGTTCCACATTCACATTGGTTCAGGCAGCACTCACAACTTCCTAGATTGCACTACGGCGACCCAAATCGGATACGAAACGGCAGCATGCTCACCAATCTTTGTGAATGTAGCGAATGGTAATAGGATTCAATGTGGCCCAATCAACCCAAAATTTCTACGAAAATTGCACGGAATTGAATTTGAGGCAGATATGTTGCTCTGCCTTTGGGAGGTTGCCAAATGGTTTTGGGAGTACAGTGGCTAATCAAATTAGGGCCGATTATATGGGATTTCCAACAACTTCGCATGGAATTTTCAGTATAAGGAAAAGAAGGTTACCCTCAGAGGTTCACAGCAACCCATGCTACAATTTATATAAGAAAAAAAAGTTTAAAAGGTACTGCAGCAACCAGCACAGCTTTCATCAGTACAATTTGCTGCCACACAAATCGAGTACCTAGGTCATGTCATATCAGGAAATGGGGTAAACATAGATCATAGGAAAGTAGAAGCCATAAAAAATGGTCTCTACCAAAGAGTATAAAAGAATTGAGGGGATTTCTAGGATTGGCTGGTTACTATGAGGTGTTGAGGCCAAAATGTGGCTTGCGCGCGATATGCCCCTGGATGACCCTCCAGAGGTGTCGATGTGCGCCGTGTGCTAACAATCAAGCGATCAAGCCGAGGAGGAATCTGCTCGGTCGGATTCTCCTATGGTAACTCTCGCACTCGATCGGCTTGGAGAAGCCGAATCGAGATACGGGTGCAGAGGAAAGCTCTCCTCTGCTAACTTCTCGCAACCACTCGACCTAGGATAGCCGAAGCGGGGTATGGAGATAGAGAGGGATTGCCGGTTTCAACTTAGAGTAGCCAAACCGGATGTGAGTTAGATAAACATGAGGGGCTAAGGAGCCGAGCATGGGTAGAAGAGACAATAAATGACACGGCTAATGAGCCGATTATGGTTTTATATTGCAAGAAGATAGGATACAAGTGGAGAAAAGGGATAGAAGGATTACAATTAAGTCTACTCCTAGGAAAGCAGTAAAGGAAAGCGGTAAAAGTTAAGTTACCCTACTCCTAGATAAGAAGAAATGCTGGGGTGGTACTGGGCTTACGAGGTTGCCGGACCCCTTTTCCTTCGATGATTTGGGTATATATGCATATCCCGAACCAAATTATTAGGCGCCGATTTGAATCATCGGCATAGATTGGGGGAAATTATCGAATTTTAACCAACTGCTTCCTTTTGAGCCGAATGCCCTTAATTGGTATGGTAGTCGCTTTACCGCATAGGTTCATTCCCTGATTGTAAACGCCGGAGCGTAACTCCCGGCGCTTTCCAGTGTTGGGCACTGCTTGCCCCTTTTGGGTCAGTTGCGAGATTCATGCCTAAATCCCACACTCCTTCCTTCCGGAATCTTTCCATTCTTGGCTCGAGGAACCGAAAAGCTGTCTATGATCATTGCCTCTTTCATCGCTTGCCTGGTGAGGTAATCGCCTCTTTGATTGGCGAATCCCCGAAGTAATCCCCCATAATTTCTTCCCCAGCCCCTTCAGCCGAGGGTTCGACCTGCGATGTAATGGCTAGAGTTATTTCTTCATCGACTTTTTGCGCCGGCTCGTCCTCTCGAGGCTCCAACACAACCTCACCCTTTGGCTCCTTATACGTCACTTGCATTCAGGCGAGACTGATCTCCAACCGTTATTTCGGCTAGTCTCCCCGAGCAATTTCGTTTGCCTTTCCAGCTCGGTGATCTGGACATCGGCCTCATTCCCACGGCCGATTGAGTCCGCGCTCACATTCGCCAATTGCGGCCTCCCTCCGGTCATAGCTGCATTATCGCGTGTGTCAGCCATTGTTTTACGTGGCTGGCACTTTCGCGTTTTGACCACGACCGACCCTTTCCATCGAGACGGTCGCCTGGGGATGGACCGCCATTCGATCGTGGTCTCGATTACCTCGGCCGAGAACTTGTTGAATCTCGATTTTTTTCAGTTGGCCACATACGGGTATCCCATATCCATATCCTTGTATGAGGGATACGCATGTCTGAAAATCGACCGTAACGTTGACCTGGCTTTGGTGTTTTTTGTCGGGGGTGTCGAAACCGCCAGCCGCACGGGTCTCGTATTTACTGCTGGGGCCACAGAGGCCACTGGTTGCATCGGCCTTGTGACCATAAAGAGTAGTGGAACTCTCCCTACCTGATCCTAAGCAGGCCTTGTTTTCGGGACCAGCCCCCTAGTCTCCTCGCCTTCAGCGCGAGGCTAAGGACTCAACAGAACAGGTACCATGGGTAAACTCCGATCGGCTTCCCACCGCTGGCTTATATCTGAAACTCTCAGCCTATTCTCCACAAGGGGGACGACTGTTTGTGGTTGTACTGCCCTCATCGGTCGAGTCGCCTAGGAGGTGCCGCAGGCTGCATGGTTGTTTGGGGATGTATCACCCGTACTGCCGATGCCATCAAGTCCGGCTGTGCCAGCTGTGGTTGTGGCAGATCAGTCGAATGTCCTGGTAAGTCTTCGTGGCACGGTTCACTTTGTGCTAAAAATAGCCCGAACTGAAAAAATTCTCTTCCGAGGCCACGGCGTCGGCGTCCCAGGCTAGGGCCCTTTTTTCAAGGGGCCTCATTAGTTGGGCCAATTGCCCGTACAGCTCGGACAGGGACGGCTCTGGTAGTGCCGATTCCCCGCATAGCTCTAGGAACTCTGATATATCTACGGTAGTATTAGGCAAAGAACTATCTGAGTGTCCCACCGGGCGTGCCAAGAAGGTTGTTGGGCCAAAATGTGGCTTGCGCGCGATCGGCCCCTGGGTGACCCTCCAGAGGTGTCGAAGTGTGCCACATGTCAACAATCAAGCAATCGGGCCGAGGAGGGATCTGCTCGGCCGGGTTCTCCTCTGGTAACTCTCACACTCGATTGGCTTGGAGGAGTCGAATCGGGATGCGGACGCAGAGGGAAGCTCTCCTCTGCTGACTTCTCGCGACCGCTCGGCCTAGGATAGCCAAAGCAGGGTATGGAGGTAGAGAGGAATTGCCAGTTTCGACTTAGAGTAGCCGAATTGGATGTGAGATAGATAAACACGAAGGGCTAAGGAGTCGATCGTGGGTAGAAGAGACAATAAATGACACGGCTAATGAGCCGATTATGGCTTTATATTGCAAGAATAGGGGATACAAGTAGGAAAAAGTGATAGAAAGATTATAATTAAACCTACTCCTAGAAAAGCAGTAAAGAAAAGCGATAAAAATTAAGTTATCCTACTCCTAGATAAGAAGAAATGCTGGGGTGGTACCGGGCTTACGAGATTGTCAGATCCCTTTTCCTTCGATGGTTTGGGTATTTATGCATATCCCGAACCAAGTTATTAGGCGCCGATTTGAATCATCAGTGTAGATTGGGGGAAGTTATCGAATTTTAAGCAACTACTTCCTTTTGAGCCGAATGCCCTTAATTGGTATGGTAGTCGCTTTGCCGTACAGGTTTATTCCCTGATTGTAAGCGCCGGAGCGTAACTCCCGGTGCTTTCTAGTGTTGGGCGCTGCTTGCCCTTTTAGGTCAGTTGCGAGATTCGCGCCTAAATTCCGCACTCCTTCCTTCCGGAATCTTTTCCTTCTCGGCTCGAGGAACCGAAATGCCGTCTATGACCCTTGCCTCTTTCGTCGCTTGGCTAGTGAGGTCTGTTGGCAGCCGAATTTGGACGAGATGTTACTTCTCTTCACCGGCTGCTCCTTCTGTCGGCTGATGCTTTTGGCTAGCAGCATATGTCGCATGCCGCATTCTTACGCGACTGAGATCGGTCTGGGTCGAGGCGCAAGTTCTCTTTTTCTGGCTCATTTTCCTATCGGCTACCGTTTGTCGGCCGATGGTGTCCCCCCTCTCTTTAGAGGCGAAAAAATCTGGTCTCAACTGGAGGTTGATAAGAAACTTTGGAAAGATTAGCCACCCACTTACTGCAATGCTTAGGAAGGATGTATTCCTTTGGACAGATGCAGCATTTCAAGCTTTCAACCAGCTAAAAGAAACTGTTAGCTCGGCCACTGTATTGGCACTTCCAGATTTGCAGCTATATTTACCATTGAAACTGATGCTTCTGAGACGGGAGTAGGAATAGTTTTGTTGCAAGAAGGAAAACCAATAGCATTTATGTGCAAGTCCCTCTCAACAAGGAACAAAGGCACTATCAACTTATGAAAAAGAAATGCTGGCAATTATTATGGCAGTACAAAAATGGAGGCCTTATATTTTAGGAAGACATTTTTTGATAAAAATCAACCATCAAAGTTTAAAATATCTTTGGGAACAAAGAATTACTGCACCCAGCCAATAGAGATGGCTAGCAAAGCTAATGGGATATGATTATGAGCTAGTCTACAAGAACGGAAAGGACAACATAGTCGCTGATGCTCTCTCTAGAAGGCCTAGCATTGCGGCAATATCAGTTGTTAGCACTGGATTTCTGCAATAGGTGTAGGAAAGTTGGAACTTCGATGCCAAAAATGATGCTTCTTCTAATGCCTCCCTCCATTCTTTATCATCGCCAAGTAAACCAAGAGCATTACATATGGAACGAAATGTGTCGTGTACAATATCATCTACAATCCTAATTTCTAGGTAATTTTGTGGACCTCTCACTACATTTAAAAGAATTCTTAAGAAATATAATTCTCCTGCATTTGGATGTATATAAACTATTCTGCTAATACGATATCCTTGTTTTCGTCTAGTTCAAAATTTATCTTTTTTATGCCACACCCATTTTGTGGGGAATTCGGTGTATGTAAGTTAGCGAGCATCGTCACGTGCAACATTAGTATGCATCCATTCAGTCAACATCGACTTCTCAATATTAGGGCGGTTCAAAATGTCAACTAAATTTTGCGAACCATGATATGTCACATTATTCATCATGGGTAGGTGAATAGACAAACACTCAATGGATGGTTGTCTAAAATGGATGTCAAATTCAAATAGTCGCCAAGTAACTGTTAGAAATTTTGCGCAAAATAAACCAGCGAAAAAGAAAATCAAATAAACAAATATTTGAAAAACTTGAGATCCGATCTAAAAAACCACGCAAAATAGGATCCCTCATGTATTTAAGATTAAACGAAGAACGAAGATCTAATCTTCACCTTTGCGCGGGGAGATCTACACCGCAATTTGATGATCGTGGAATTTGGTTCTCTTGAAGCCGCACACGCGTCCGGCCTCTACGGGTATCCACACGAGGGTGTCGATCTGATCAAAATTTTCACCGGGGTGATAGCTCCCTTGCAGATAACGTCTTTCTTTTAATGTGAATATTTAGAAAAGAGGAAGACGAGAAAAAAGGATGACGGCTAGGGTTTTCTCTTTTCCTTTTTTTCTCTTAAAAAAAACTCATACGTATAAAGAGGGATATAATCCTTTTTATAATTATTAAGATAAATATTGAGATAAACTTAAAATTAGATTTAAGTTAGTTTATCTTATACCTAATCGGTTCAATCGATTAGATCCTAATTTAATTCAACTTGAACTCAATCCTAATTTGATCAAATCAAATCATTAATGCAACATTTGCACTTAAGTCCTCTCACAACTTACTAACTATTAGTAAGTCCTCTCTTGCAACATTTGCACTTTAATATCCTTAATTTGTAATAATTATAAATTAGTCTAATTATCAACATATTGACAATTAAGTCCTCAGGCGATTCAAAAATCGCGATTCAACTATCCGATCAGTCATAATCTCTTATGTGTGTGACCCCATAAGTTTTATTCTATCTGGTAGTGAGATATATTGTGATCACCATCAACAATATCGCTGAAACTTTTTTCAGTGGGTTAGAACAGTTCAAACTCAGCCCAATAAGAATTATCGATCATCCGGATAATTCTCGTGAGTCCCACAATCCACCAGTGACGCCTAGCAGCATATAGTGGCATTCCAGTAGAATGGAATACTGAACCTCTAGGTGCAGTTAACGTGTGATACAATCCTTCTATCCGGAGTCCCGACTAGACGGATGTTATGGAATTGCTCGTCAAACCCCACCATCTGTCATATGTCAAATTTATTCGACTCGAGTTTCTAATATCGGAAACCCTTTCCGTTATTTACTCTGCATTGGCCAAGGTCTTATAAACTCGGTCTCATAAATCACATAGGACTAACTCTCTTATCTACTAAGGACGATAGATTTCATATAGGCGTACACCCTATTCCTACAACGAACCTACTGCAGCCAACATGCATTGCAAGGGCCCGAATGGCTAGGGACCAAGTGTATGTACAGTTAAACTACAGTAACCCCATTGTGAATAGTCGAGACACCACAGGTCAAAGGATCAGTCACACTACTGTAACATCGAGTAAGTCACTGACGAGTGAGTAGACATCCAAGTGACTTCTTGTAATAGTCACGCTCAGTACCCTTGTTCTCCAACAACCACCTACACATTCGCTCCAGTGTCCCCACACTGTTGACTCGAGACTCGTCTACCCTAAAAGGAAGCGACCTGTGCACCAATCTCACCGGATCAATCACTGTCCCCGTGATGATCCATCGATCGAGAGCATTTAGGAATTAATCTTTAATGTTACATGTCTCAAATTCTCAACTCTTGAGAATACGTATCATCAATTTAATTATTCCTTGGACAATTCATGGACACATATACAATATGAATGGAAATAAAAACCCAATAAGATTTATAATGTAAAATATCAAATACAAATTTATATCCTAGAAAGAAAATATGTGTCGGCCAGATTGGCTTCTACGGCATACATCTAACAGTAACTTCATATGCTGATAAATAGCGACAATCTAAGTATTGTTGTACTTCATCAACATATGTTGGCTGCCGTGTAGAAGTTGATTTGTTATAGCTCAAATTATTTTCTATAACAACAACAGCTCTATCCGGACCTTTATTTAAATACTTGAATAAATATTTGATGAGTCTCGATTTATTACACTATTCAATATTAATATGAGCTTGATATTTGACGATCAATAGTAAATTATGTGGGACGACAAATCTATTATCAAGTTGAATACCGGCTTTTAAAACATATTCACCATTATCTCTTCTCCTATAAATGGGAAAAATATCCGGAGTTATCACTATTTCACTCTTATATTTTTTCAAAAAATATTTCGAACATCGGCCCTTGATCATACACGGTGCTCCTGGTTTACTTGCTCCACACGGTCCGTGCATCATAAATTTTCTAACAGCTGCATACCCGATTGGATCACAAACCTTATCAAGTATTTTTGCGGAGATGATCGAATTTATTTCCGTAGTCGTTAAGTATTTATGGTCTACGCGTAACCATATTAAAATGTGAACATGAGGGAGGCCTCTTTTTTGGAATTCCGCCGTATATAATTCTAGAGATAAGTCACAGAATAGGTGGAGGAGGATGAAGAGATGGGGAAAGGAAGCGGAAAAAATTATTAATTGATAAGTATGTGGTACATTTGAGGAGGAACTATTAATTGTTAAGTACATATCATATTTAGCAACTACATACCTACAACTGATTGCCCGAAAAAAAAGACCATTCTTGATATCATTCATCAAAGCTTCTAATTTTAGCTTAAATAATCTGCTCACAATATCAGGTCTATTCTCGGCTTTTTGTTCAGGAATAAATTGCAAAGCATCTCGAATTTTAGGCCACTGTGCATTGCAGGTAAATGTAACAAATAAATTAGGAAGCCCACAGTGTTTGCATATAGCAATATTATCTTGATAATTTTGAATCATGTAGCGAGGACCGGCTGTGAAACTCGAGGGTAATATAATTCTTTTACCAATGGCATCCCCATTTACATCTCCTTCAACAACAACATCTCTTATACCTTTATATATTTCGGATCTTAAATTAGATTGATTTCTCCTAATATATTGAAGCCTTTCTTCTTCAACACATGAAAAAGCATCAACAATATATTGCTGAAAAAGCGTACCCCCTTGTATCAATGTGTTTCACTCACCTATTCTGTTCTAAATTCTGTAAGCATAAAATTCACGCATTGTAATATATTGCCTAGAATTCATTTTCTTTCGTGATGTTTCTTTACACTGTATGCCAAGCCTAAAATCGTCCTCATCATATGAAAATAAGATGGGGTATTGCATTGCCATAAAAGAAGGGTGTAAATCACTACTACATTTTAACCCCTCAGTTTTATGTTCGACAATAATATCAAGTTGCCGATTCGCACCGCCCAAATCACCTACTATCAAACCAGCAATCTCAGCACCGGTAGGAGTGTTATATTGTTCTGAATTTTCTCTACGTGCACCCAATTAAACGCAATTTCATAGGTAAGAAATCATTTTGTACAAAACGATATCTTGTCATCCTAAATGCTTTAACCACTTCATTTTCCATATCAAGCATATATAACAATTCCAGCACAACATTTCTATTAGACAGGTTAGCCTGGTGGTTTCTTTTTTTCTGTAGTACAGCAGCAGCAGCATTAAGGTGATAACACCAACAACGTATGTAAGAGAAGAGAATAATAAGTGCAAGCAAAAAATAGGAAAAAATTTGTTTTACTCAAAGTGCCTTACCATGAAGGAAGAGAAATACCATATGAACACTCAAAATCTGACCAAAACACCAAATCACTCAAGATAATGACAGCTAAGGAGTAGAGCTTTTTTTTTAGGGGGGGGGGGGGGCGGGGGCTCAAAAAATATGCAGGTAATCATGTGAGTCTAGAAGCATAACCAATTTCCCACGAAATTCGTCTTAATAAGACTAACAATTATCTCCAACTCATTACGTAAAGAGCAGCTCTTTTGTATTAAAGAAAAAGCTATCCAAAGCCACCTCTCTTCTGTATTATGAACATGAAAAGAGAGAAAACAGAAACCGTGTGCAACAGCAAGGAACGGAGGAAAGAGGGAAGGGTTTGGGAACAGGGAATGAGAGCATGAAATGTTGGCACAGCAAGGTCCGAGAAGGCGACACGCGGGCAAAGGGAACTCAAGATTTATAGTATGTATAAGCAAATGTATAAATGTATAGATTATCCCAAAAGTAGTTTCCGAGCAAATAAGTTTTGGTAGACTCAACGATCATTTCTAACTGGTTGCCCAAACAGTAGACCTTCCAAAGTTAGTTTTCTTCTGCATTATCATCATTGCCAAAAAAAAAAAGGAAGAAATGAAGGTAAAGATACATAAAAGGCTAATCAAATATTTTGATCATAGGATTAAAAAAGAGAGAGTAGAAGCTCAGAGAGTAGGGAAAAAGCAGTACTAAATTAAGGACTGCCAAAATCAAAATTGTTAAAAAAATGATTGGAACTCATAATTTCAGAAGATGAATTGGTGCGATCATTATTAGCATCTTTATTTTTCTTCTTGTATATTAAAAGCTCTGTCGATTTGTTCTACAACTTGTCTTTTAAGTTTTATCTTTGAGAAGATTTTTGTGTTTTTTAAATGTCTCAGTTCTTAATAAATATGTATAGTGATGTAATTTTATCTCCACTTTCCTTGTTCCCATAAGCTTGGCAGCATTCGATTACAATTTGTCTTTTAAGTTTCATCTTTGAGAAGATTCTTGTTTTTTCTAATACCTCAGTTCTCAATAAATATGTATAGTGATGTAATTTTATCTCCACTTTTCTTGTTCCCATAAGTCTGGCAGCATTCTATTGTTGTTGTCCTATGTTAGAACAACATTCCTTTTTTTTTGGCTATAATATAACTAGTCTTCCATGGAAATGAGCAAAGTTGACACAAAATGATATCCCAGTTCCTGCAAATAAAAGAATCACTTTTCTAAAAATAGAGATTTCAAAAATCATACCAGGGTCCTCAACATTTTGACATATTTTCATTTGGCCCACAACAATCAATAGGTTCAAAAACACAGAGTATTATATTAGCATCATTCAAATCCTACGATATATATAGCCCAATTTTTTTTTTTCTCGTTGATCATCCAAGTCATATGATACTGCATCAATCACAAACCATTCCCTCATGAATTCACCCTGAATCGGTATAGGTAGTTGCACAAATCAAGTGTAATTGGACTCTAATACATTCCAAGTATAACAATTTCGCATCTAATGTTATTTCCCCATTCAATGTCAAGTAATTCCTTACCGTCATCATAATTCAAACCTCAAAAATCTGGCCAATTAGGATACTCCAACGAATATGCTATTTGCACCTCTTTCCTATAGTAAACTAACTGAAGCAGTTCATAGTTACACAGAATTAAATACATTCTGCCATTTTTTTTTTTGCCTTCGTTTTTTCCCGTTCCGGGACCCCAAATTCTGCCATTTTTTCTTCCCCCTTTTTTTTTTTTTTTTTTTTTCCACCAGAAATTCTGCCATTCTTTTTCCCCTTTTTTCCCTTTATATTCGGCTCTTTTTTTTTCTCTTTTTTTTTTTTCCCTTTTACATTCACATGCCATTTAATTTGGGGCTATATATATATCCTACGATATATATAGTCCCAATTTTTTTTTTCCTCGTTGATCATCCAAGTCATATGATACTGCACAATCACAAACCATTCCCTCATGAATTCACCCTAAATCGGTATAGGTAGTTGCTCAAATCAAGTGTAATTGGACTCTAATGCATTCCAAGTATAACAATTTAGCATCTAATGTTATTTCCCCATTCAATATCAAGTAATTCCTTACCGTTATCAAAATCCAAACCTCAAAAATCTGGCCGATCAGAATACTCCAACGAATATGCTACTTACACCTCTTTCATATGGTAGACTAACTGAATCAGTTCATAGTTACACAGAATTAACTACATTCTGCCATTTTTTCTTTGCCTCATTTTTTTTCCGTTCCCGGACCTAAAATTCTGTCCCTTTTTTTCCCTCTTTTTTTCTACCACAAATTCTGCCATCCCCCCCCCCCCCCCCCCCCCCCCACTCTTTTTTTCCTTTATGTTCGGTTCTCTTTTTTTCCTCATTTTTTTTCCCTTTACATTCACATGCTCATGCCCCCCTCGGACCCCCCCCCCCCCCACCCACCCCACCCCAAATCACAAATCATGGATAAATTCTTAGGCAACCAACACAGAAGGTACAGTAGGACAGTCAGTAAAAAAAAGATATTATATAAATATGATCATTTTTAAGCAGAAAGTAATGTTAAATACGCATGGTAGAGTTTATTTTAATAAAACTTAAATCAAACCAAAAAAGAGCAAGCAGATGACCATGACAAATACAACATCTTCACAAACACTGGTCAGTTCCCCATTCCTAATCCTGTAGGACAAAAGTGATTAAGGGAACATAAGGAGGAGAGGGACATCATGAAACAGGAAGTACCGGCAAGTAATAAAAAAGGGAAGTCCAACACCAACTTACTACATACATGACATAATGAAAGAGAAGAAAAACAAAGGAAAGATCATGTTCAATCAAGAGGAAGATTCAGCTTCGGCCAGATGACGCGCAACGACGGTGTGGCCTGCATGGAGATGGTCGATGATTGAACGGTATTCGTCGATTGTGCGGCGCATGCTGACCTATTCAGCTATGAATCCGGTTTTCTCCGCAAGACCCGTAAGGTAGCAATCTTTCAGAAGATTGTACTCCCGTTCCAGGTTGTTAAACCGGTTCAAAAGCTCACTGTTTTGAAAAGTCAGGTGATCATACAAATTTTTATGGAGAACGAAATCATCGTAGTTCGCATCTCTAATTTGCAGATCGAGCTCGCTTTTCATCTTCAGCACAGCGGCGCGCACTGCATCTTCCTTCGCGGCTTGTAGTTGGAGGCATGGAACGCCCCAATACCGCACGACATCAATAATCGAACCATCGCGCGAGATAGGAAGATCTATGTATGCTATAAACCAACCCTCAACTGCAACCGTCACTTCGCATTGAGGAAGTTCGACTCCTAGGAGGTCAACTATTTCATCGAGTAATTTACTATAGGACAGCTGCACAACTGGCATCGGAACTACCACAATGAAGTTAAAAACTGGAGGAGCAAACAACCAAGGATGAAAAAAACAACAATCAGGAAGAGTAAAAGTTCAGAAATATTTTTCTATACATACAACACATACAGCATGTAATAAATTTAGCAAACTAACATTGGCAGGCCTTTTTCCCATGCATAAAAGGTTTTCAGAGAGAAAGGGGAAAACTTTAGAAGGAATGCGATTGCCGCCCTCGGCAGTCTACAGAACATAACACACATTCATCTTACCTACGAAATCTCGGTAAAAATCAACCCAAGAAGTACGCAAAGAACCACAACCCACCAATAAAATATAGAGCAAAGTCCTTCCCCAAGAATCGCACAAAGAACCAGCCCAAAAGTGAATAAAGAAGTAAGGCAAACATAGAGCTGTGATCTAGATCTCCACACATTAGGCACTATTTATACCCAAACCTTCACAGAGAAGGAGATCAAGATAACGCAGGGGGTAGAGGGAGAAGGGAGAGAGTTAGAATACCATACTAGCATCATGATGAGGGTAGCACATAGGAGCTAGGGCATGGGCTCGCAGCCACCACCAGTGGCTTTGATGAAAAGAGTAACTCTGAACCGTAGGGGAGAAAGAGAGAGAGAGGATGGCATCATCATTGCCGGGAGCAACACCAACGTCATCCAACGTCCCTCGGCGTATGGGACCATAGGCTCACAGCCACCACCTGTGGCTCCGATGAAGAAGAGGGCTTCCGAACCGTAGGGGAGAAAGAGGGAGAGGAGGGCATCATCATTGCCGGGCGCAACAACGACGTCATCCAACGCCTCTCAGTGTACAGCCGCGGGAGTTCAGTGCAAGCAGCAGGGCGAAATCCCCTGCGAACCGCACAACGTGCGGGCGAAGGGCACGGGCGACGTACATAGCAAGTACTGGCACTGTCCACCTGCGATCCGACCCGTTGTAAAAGAGGGGAGAGAGAATGAGGAAGGGTGCTGTGGAAGAAGCCCATGTGCAGAGAGAGCACAGAGAAAGTAGGGCGGGCGAAAGAGAGAGAAGAGAGAAGAAGAAAAGGAAGACCATGCGCGGCAGCAAGGAATGGAAAAAAGAGAAAAGGGTTTGGGCAGTTTGGGCAAAGAGAGGAGAGCATAACACGTCGGCACATGAAGCTTTGAGAGGGCGCCACGCAGGCACAAAGGAACTCAGGATTTATAATATGTATAGATGTATAGATATAGAAAGCAATTGCAGCATATTAATTATATATTATATTATATGTATTAAAATAAAAATATTTTTACAAGATAAAAATTTTAGAATAATACTCTCATACATGGATTCAGTTAAATCTAGCCACTTATTTTTTAAGGTTAAAATTGACTTTTACACGATGGTAACCTACTCAACATGTTACCAATCAAGTTAATCATAAGGACAATATTAGAAAATACATATTACCCAATTGCTAAATTTAATATTATCCAATAAATATTTATTTTTCTATTTTATTTTGTTACTTAATTTGATAGTGGCTAATTTGATAAGTAGCAAATCTTTATAAATTTGAATTTAAAATTTAACTTCAATTAAAATTTTATATTTATAATTTTAAATATAAAAATTTAATTTGAAATTTTTATTTTTAAAAATTAATTTCAAATTTTAAATTCAATTTCAATTTATACTATTACCTATAAACCCAAATTTAATTATTTATTTAAATATAAAGTTTATATTTTTTAAAATTAAATTCAAATTTTTAATTTTTTAATTTGAATTTAATTTGCACTATTACTTATGAAATCAACTTCTTAATTTAAATTGAAATTGACATCTTAAATTTGAAATTTTTTTCCTTATTAGTCGACAACCAAATTTGATAGTGCCTTAAAATCTTTGTTTCCTTACTTAATTTTGATACTTACCAAATTAGATAATGGCTAATTGGTTAAGTAACTAACTCCTTAATATATGAATTAAATTTGAATTTAAAATTTAATTTGAAATGTAAACTTTTGATCAAAATTGAATCAAAAGTTTTATTTTCAATTTTTATTTTATATTCAAGAAAATTTTGATTAAAATTGTGTACTTATACGCTGTTCAAGTATTAAACTAACAATTTGAATTCAAAATTTATTATTTATTTAAATATATAGTTTTTTATGTTTGAAAATTAAATTCATAATTTAAATTTGATTTTAATATATACGGTTATTTATAATCCCAACTTTAATTATTTATTTAAAATTTAATTTGCACTATTATTTATGAAACCAACTTATTACTTAGAGTTGAAATTGAAAATTTAAATTTGATTTGAAAATTTTATTTGAATTGGTACTATATATTTAAGAATATTTTAAATTTGATTCAAATTTTAAAATTCTAAGTTTTTTCAATAATAAAATTATAATTTAAATGTAATTTAAAGTATGAACATGAATGAGATGATTTATCTGTTCAATAGAAGTATATTTAGAAAACTAATAATCAGAATAAATTTAAAAATAAAAATGTAAAAAGTACATAATACTATTTTTTTAAAGATAAGATTGAGAGATTTTATTAAATAAAAATATCTTTTTATTCTCATCGAGTGATTGGTACTGAATTTTAATAGCAGGTTTTTAAAAAATTGAAATGACAATTTAAAAAAAATTAATGGTTTGGATATAAATGGTATGTAGGGGCATTACTCAAAATTTTATTATGGGGCAGGATTATGCGGGCCCCCGTATATTGAGCTCTATGCGGACCAAACCGATTAATTATAGGGTTTGGTTTCGATTCCGGGTTTGGGTATCACAAAAACGTTCGGCTCCATTAACCCTTTCTCCTCCTCCCACAAAAAAAAAAAGAAACTAGTAAAAAAAAAAAAAAAAAAAAAAAACTAGGGCTCCTACCCTTGCTCTCTCTCTCTCTCCTCTCTCTCCGGCGACGAGCTTCGCCGGCGATCATCGGACGGCGAGCGACGGTGGCGGGCGAGGGCAATGGGCGGTGTGCGGCCCACGTGCGGCGGGGTATGTGGCCTCTCTCTCTCTCTCTCTCTCTCTCTCTCTCTCTCTCTCTCTCTCTCTCGCTACAGACACCAAAAGGAGGAAGGGATAGGAGATGGAGTGAGAGAGAGGGATTTCTAAATGTTGATACTTGATAGATATTTGAATTGGTAGTTTAGCAGTTTAACTGTTTTAATTGTTGTTTGTTGATTGTGTTAGTGTTGATTTTTCCTTGTTTTCTGAACTGGTGGTAATTGGTAGTTTATGTTGGTTTATGTGTAATTTATGTTGATTGTTGAATTGTTATTAGTTAATTGAGCGTTTTTTGTAGTTATTTGTGATATTTGTTAGTTTGCTAAATGCTAATTGTTAACACTGTGTGTTGTTTTCCTTTTTTTATTTATTTTTTAAATATGAAACTTTACTTGGGTAAATAGGAGATGTGTTATATGAACTGCAAGAAACTGTGTTTTGTACTGTGCTAGCATTTCCTGTTTTGAAACATTGACTCTGATATAGGATTCATTTGGGGAGATTTGACTCCTTAGGTTTGGTGAATAAGAATATCTTACCAAAGTAGTAAAAATGGGGATCTCTCTGTAATATGCCCAGACCCGTCGCAACCGCTGATGATGAGTCTTCTCTTAGGCCGGTACGGCGATGGGGATGATGCCGAGGATTGTGGAGAAATAGGGAGAATATAAAGAGGGGAATTGAGATAGAGAGGGGGGATTTGGGGAGGAAGAAGAAGAGAGAATTGAGTAGAATTGAGGGTGAAGATAGAGAGTTGAGGTAGAGAGGGGAGGAAGAGAGATAGGGAAGATAAGAGAGAGATAGCTTGAGAAGAAAGGAAACTTGACTTAATTTCTTGATATCTTTTCATTAACTACATCTCAGCTTATATAGCCTCCTGACTAATTACCTACTTTAGCTAACTAAGCTACTTGACTAAGGTATAGCATATATCTTAGTTATAGTAATTGGTTCCTAAGTGGGCTGAGCCTACTCTGATCCTGGTGTTTAGCCTCTTCGGTTGGGCCCTCGCTATTCTCTGCTGCTGCTACTCTGATTCTCATGTTGGGCCCTCTTCGGTTGCGTCTGCTACTCTGATCCTGTTTGCTGCTGCTGCTACCCTGATTCTGGTGTTGGGCCCCCTTCGGTTGGGCCTGCTACTCTGATCCCGCGGTTTGGATTCGGGTCCGCAGCATCCTCATCCTCGTACCCGTCGTCCGACCACCCGATCTGCTTCACCAGTCTCATATCTACTACACTCCTCTACTGTTGACTACTCTAGATACTTCTAAGCTACTTCCCTCTCCTCCTCCTCTGATCCTTCCACCGGCCTTCCCATCTCTTCCACTGCGACGATGCCCCCTTCCTTGCTCAGTGTTGGTGGTTACAAAGCTGCTCCGACCTCCATCTCTGGGGCTTCTTCCTTTACCTTAGTTTCCTCTTGGATTCCTCCTGGATCCCCACGAGCTCCACTCGTCTCATGCATTGTTATTTTCTTTGCCTTGCTACTAGCTACTTGCTATTGAGCTATTCCACTACTGCTGTTGCTTATTGTTCTTCAGGTTGTTACACACTCATTCCGATTTTCGTTCTTTGCCCCAAATTTGGCAAAAAAATACACGCATTACGATCAAGAATTTAAGTTCCGTGGCATGGGGTTGTGCCGAAATCTTGCCGGCACGGTGCGTGCCGGACCGTGCTGATGTGTGCTGGTCATAAAAAATACATGTTGTCGATACATAATGGCGTGAAATATTTATTATTTTTAGCAACAAAATATTCTAATTGTTAATTATGTATTTTTATCAAATCTTTTAAACTTTATTGAGAAAGTTATTTACTAATTTTAAAAATGGAGGGTTTTGAGCTGTACTATCGGCACAGGAACTGTATCGTGTCAATATTTTGTTGGCATGATACGGCACGGTGGATACGGTCCGTGCTGATGGGCACTTAAATTCTTGATTAAGATCAACACTGGAGAATGGAATGAATTTCAGACAGTGATAAGGTTGCATTAAAGTTTGGCATTTAGTCTTGTTAATTGACTGAAGATATCTAAGGGCCTGTTTTGCTCCCCGGGAAAGCGGGGAAAAAAGTTTTATGAGAAAAAAGTTTTCTATGGAAAACCTATTTTTAGTTTTCCGCCTGCTTGGTTCCAAGAAAAACTAGCTTTTTTGGAAAACTTTTTTCCAAATTTCATGAAAAACTAGTGTCTTTGTTTTCTGGATTTTTTTTTCAGAAAACAAAAACACTAGTTTTCCATGAAATCTGGAAACACTTTTTCCGAAAAAGCTAGTTTTCCTCGGAACCAAACAGGTAGAAAATTGAAAAAGGGGTTTTCCATGGAAAACTTTTTCTCGAAAAACTTTTTTCCATACTTTTCCGAGGAACCAAACAGCCCTCTAGCTACGGTCTTGTTTGCCTATCATTTGCCAATTTTCTTGTTCCAGTTCGTGGATCTAAACTTTATGGTAGAGTTGAATGCTATATGGAGAACAAAACTAAAATCTTGATTCTGTTGAATATGTAGGCCTAAAACTGAGTATATTGAGAGAAATTTCAGTTAATTGGGGCATCAAGATGAAACAAGAATTATTCTTGGTGGATATGAAATTCCTAGGGAGTTTGTCTGTAATGTTGAATTTATAGTTCAATAAGAAAGTGAGTTTGATGGGGAATGGTGTGTTAAGTCATAGGACTCGTAGCAAGATGGTTAAAATGGATAAACTGTAGTAGTATTTCTATTGTACTGTTTGATTGGCATATATTTTCTGCGAAAAGAGAAAAGTTTGTGTAATTGGTATAGGATCAGCTATGCCTGATGAATTGTATTGTTGGTCAGCCAAGGAACAAGAGATTCAAAAGAAGAGTGACATTTGGTTGATTGGGTTGAGAATCTTAGGTTTTGTAAATGGGAGATGATTCAGACCATCAAGTGCAAGTTAGGTCTAGCAACAGTAAAAGATATATTGTTTTAAAATTGATTTCGATGTTTCAGAGAATGTATCGAAAGATGAAAGCCACCTGGTGCACTGGTTAGAGTTAGTTTATTTAAGTATAGGTGGTACTGCAGGGAGGGGAAGATCATAACTTGCATTATTAGTAGTGAAGAGATGTGCAAGGATGTGTACCTGGTTCACTGGTTAGGAGTTATGTTATTCAAGCAAGTTAGGCATGGAAGGGAGGGGGAGATTAAACTTAAGGTTAGAGGAATTAATACTAAAAGACATTTCGCACTCTGTTTGGCTGAGAATCTTTCCCATCATGAACTGAATGTTAGAATAGCATCTGTATAACTAGTCTAAATCTCTAATTATTCTGATTTTTGCATTTAGCTCTTCTGATAAGAGATGTCATGCTAGTTTTGCAAAATTTGAGTTACTTGTCTATGTCTGTAACTTAATCTTTTTATATTTTCTTCATGTAGGAGTGGCTGGGTTTACCGAGAGGTGTAAAATTTGATCCATCTGATGGTGACCTACTGTGGCATCTACTTGCGAAAGTTGGGAATGGGAAGGCTTGCCCTCATCCATTTATTGGTGACTTTATTAAGTCCCTCGGTAAAGAAGAAGGATTTGGTTATATGCATCCTCAAAAGCTGCCAGGTAATTATTTGGTAACCTTAGTCTCAGTTCTTATTTTGATATTTCTTACAGGCTGAATGGTCATTTGTCAGGTCTTAAGCAGGATGGAAGTGCTTCTTACTACTTTCGTAGAACAATGAAATCACATAATTCTGATTATCAGAAGCTTTTGAGGATTCATAATGAGGATGCAATGGATATCATGTGGCGTAAGATAGGAAGGACTGAGCCAGTGATTATGGATGGGAGTCATGAAGGCTTCAGGAAGGTATTTGTTCTGTATATAAGCAGAACAAAGGGTGACAAACCTGAAAAGACCAATTGGATGATGCATCAATATCACCTGGGAACTGTAGAAGAGGACGAAGGGGAATTCGTTGTTTCTAAATTATTCTATCGTAGAAGATCGGCAAAAGGTGGTAAGCGCGAGGATAGACTGCAGCAGAAGACTATTGAGATGTCATCTCAGGTGTCTATTTCTCTTTTTTCTGTTCTTTAAAGCTCAACTGTTTGTATAGAGAAATTATTGCCTGCACTTGGTCCACCATGTCATCTGTAGACCCTTGGTTGATCCACCCTCCATGCCATCTCTGCTTTAAATCCTAACCGCCCAATGAGTTGCAGTCTTATCCAGATTTAGAAGTTATTTATTACAAAAGAGTAACATCTTCAGGGCCAGATTGAAAATAGGGGGATTAGACAAATCCATTTCCACCTTGGAATGGAAATGGATGGGATTTCTTTGGACCAAACTGTTTCAATGGGAGTTGATTATTCCATTGCACACTGATGTGACTTACCGAACATGTCCTTGGTGCCCGAATTCGTGCATATTTTTATCTTAGCATCTATCCTTTAAATATTGTTAATTTGCATGATAGAAAATTAATATCAAATATTGCAGTAATCTCAGTATATGTTCATTTCCAGTTTGTAACAATGAATTTAGAATGAAAACTACTATTAATATGACTAATAGTGTTATTAGCTTTATTCTATTTTAGTATTATTATTAATTTAACCTCTTGAATTGTTATATTGCCATGAAACTTCCCCTTTTCTTTAATTAACTGAAACCTAGTAATTCTAATTGATGAATCAGAAAGATGAGACTTATGTTAAAATAGTAAGAATGAATGTACAGATGCAAGATACTAGAGTCTACCATCATATATAAAGTCATAAATCAGTTAGTTTAATATATGCATGATAATGAAGAACTATCTGAAGTGAAAACTAATCTAAATCAAACTTCTTAAAATGAATAGGTAAAAGCTACCAAAAATTTTGTAGATTTTTCTGTCGTTTTGCTTGTTATGCTTGTTTGCATGCTTAGATATGTACATATTGAAATTATGGAGAATAGATATTTTACTTTTGAGTTGAAATTTGAGAGTAGTATTAACCCCCTTCCCCTTTCTTGGAAATAGACACCTGGCTAGAGTGCATGTGAATGCATTCTAGCAGCAAATTGGACCTAGAAAAGCATCTTGTCATGTTTCGTGTCTGAAAACAAGGGAAACCTGATAAGTTTCCTCTGAATTAGCAAAGAACTTGGCTTATTTCTCCCCGTCCCCCCTCCTTGGTGGTGCCTTTTGCTAACAGAGGTGGATGAGATCTTGCAGTTTTGCAAATAATAATTACTATGTTATAAGGTAGTGAAGGTCACCTAACATAATAAGAAAACTAGATCTCGAGGCATGAACCATGCAATGCTTTATTTGCCATTTGGCAGCTGTTATTATGTAAATTATTTTTTTGTGAAACACCACTCTAGAAAGAAGTCTTAAAAGAATTCACGTAAGTATCGATGTATTCATTCTCATCTCTTTTCATACCTGTGTTTGGATTCATGTTAGTTTCTCTTTTCATGCAGGAGGTTTCTACAAGTCATAGCAACGTAACAGCTACTGGGCCAATGGAAATCTGTCACGCTAATGTGGTTTCTGAAGGAAACATTCTTCAAGGTTTTTAAATTTAATTATTTTCTGGTTCTAGTCAGTTTTATGTACACTTTTTCACAATCCTTTTGCTTTAATAATCTCTCTGTGGTACAGTTGCTCAAGAGAGCAGGAAGTCAAAGGACAATGATTGTGATTATGAACAAAAAAGTCCTTGTAACGATGGTTTCAACAGTATTCAGTTAGATCATGCTGGAGAATTAAGAGGTGAACCTGCAACTGATGATCTAGATTCTATAAATCTACAAGACCGGTATAATATGCTGGTATCAGGTGGAAATTTTTGCTCTAGAAACCTTGATGCTTGGAGTCGTTGTGATATAATGGCTACAGGACCTTCCAAAGTCGGTCATGCTGATGTGGCTGCTGAACAAAACATTTCTCAAGGTTTAATTTTAATTACTTCCTGTCTTAGTAGTTCTATTGTTTTCTCATTTACAGTCAATCCTTTACGACAACAATCTTATGGTACAGTTGCTCAAGAATGTGAGAAGTCAATCGACAATCATTGTGATTATGAAGAAATAAGTTCTCGCGAAGAAGGTTTAAATTGTATTCCTTTAGATCATGCAAGAGAATTGACAAGTGAACCTGTAATTGATCTTGATCACATGTCCCTACAACAGCGGTATAACATGCTGGTATCTAGCAGAAATTCTTGCTCTAGTGATCTTGACACTTCGAGATGTGTTGAGGATTGTAGCCTTCATTCTCTGAAGGACCGTCCCCTCGAAATATTAGATGGTGAAGCTGCGGGATCATTTCCTAGAAGTGAGAGTTATGGAATGTATGTAAATATGTAATGATTCTCAATTTATCATGTTTGCAGATACTCATATACTGTTAATTTCTAGAGACAATGCCCCAAGTAGCCTTATTGAAGAAAAATATTTCCAATCTAACTTTCTTTTCAAAAAATTTCCCAATCTAGCCTTATTTGTATAGATTAGAGAAAAAAAAATAATTAATAGTATTTATGTTTTACTTAAGAGTACCAATCTAGCCTTATTAATTATTTTTTTTTCTCTAATCTATACAAATAAGGCTAGATTGGGAAATTTTTTAAAAAGAAGGCTAGATTGGGAATATTTTTTAAAAAGAAGGCTACTTGGGGCATTTAATCTAACTTCTAGCTAACTTTGGTTTTTTTCTTCGTTCTTTTTTTTCTTTTTGTTTGCTACTGATTCCAGGAACCATATGGAAGAAGAAAGTGGACAAGATATTTTTGAATTAATGCAGGTGAAAATAATGATCTTTACAAATTCTATGACATGTAACATATATTCCTATGCTGCATCTAAGCTCGACAACTAGATCCTAAGTGCTTGTTTGCTTTATTCTTAGATATGCACATGATTGATCTCTTAGAAATTACAGGTATGCAAAGAAAAAATGGATCAGTGCCTCTAATATTAAATGAACAAACAGATCGACGGCTCGCTATGAATTTTTGTATTAAGTCAATTTTAAACCTGCTTCTGTCAAGTTGAACTACATGAGTTGAATATTTTGTTGAGATCCGTCTCTAAACATAAAGGAGTAGATTTCTCTTGCTTTACACTCTCATTTTGGGTAAACCACTGGTCAAAGGACTTATTGTGGAATTTCAATTATGTGTTGAACTAAGAATTTAAGTGTCGTGGCACAGGGTCATGCCGAAAACTTGCCAGTACGGTACGGTATAGGGCGTGCCGGATCGTACCGATGCGTGCCGGTCATAAAAATTACATGTTTACCGACACATAATGGCGTGAAATATTTATTTTCTTTAGCTATAAAATATTTTAATTGCTTATTATATATTTTTATCAAAATTTTTGAGCTTTATTGAGAAAATTACTTACTAATTTAAAGAAAATAGAGTTTTGAACTGTGCCATCGATACGGGGGTTGTATCGTGTCAATTTCTTGTTGGCACGATACGGCATGGTAGATACGGTCTGTGCCTGTGGGTACTTAAATCCTTGCGTTGAACTTTATTGCGATTTATGCATCAATATGTTGTTTCAACCAGGTCACTCCGTCGAACTCTATTGAATTTTCTTTTTTATAATTAAGCTAGATATTAGCAAACGAGTAAAGCTATAATTCTTCTAAAAGTAACTGAATGTTTACTTCTGTGTCGTTTTCGGCGATGGGCCATCCGAGTTGATAATCGGCACTATTAAACACGATTTAGGCTATTTAATCTTTCCATATTTTTTTGACATCATTTGCATACTATTTAAGTGGTTCCAAAATTGACAATTTTAATGGCTAATATAGGGTGAATTTGAGACCACTTAGGCAAATGATGTCATAAAATTGTGACATTTGGTTTCTATGAAGTTCAAATAACTTACATCCTATTTAACGGAGCTGGTCGTCAATTAGGATTCGCTGAAAATGAAGCAGAAGTAAACAACCCATTTACTTTTTGCTTCTGGAAGTATTCTAACTTTTAGTAAATTTGTCTTTGTTAAGAATCTTATTTCTTACAACCCTGTTTACACTATTTATGCTGTACAGGATATTATATCAGGTCCTCCTATCATAGACAACATCGGTGAGTGCTGCCCTGAACGCATACAGGATGTAGATCACCTGCCTGCGAGAGAACTCTTGCGAACAGAATGGTTGTCTGATTGCATTAAGGAAAGTGAGGCTGCAAACTCTGCAAATAATTTGATCCTTAGTTCTCCTAACAGTGTTAGCACGGGGAGTAATTCTATGGTTGGTCAATTTTCCCCTAATTCTGCAAACTGCCAAAACAATACTTCATCAAAAAGCAGCCCTCATTTATCTGCTGAGGTTGTGAATTTCGAAGTTGATGATGCAAGCAAAGGGTCTGAAATTACCGAAAGCCAGGAGGAAGCGAGAAATGATGAATGTCAAAATCGGGCTTATTCTCCAGATACTAAGACAGCGAGCTTAAGCCACAAAGTGTCTGTTGAGAATGAAAATGGTCAAATTTCGTGTAGTGCGTTAGCAATATTTCCTGTTGAGGTAAAGTCTGAACCTCTTTCAGAAAGTGAAAACATTGATATTATGAAAAATGAGGGGAATTGTAGGCTCTCTTTACTACATGGTCGTTCAACTAAATTGTTGGCTAGTTCTGAAGATGTATTCCTCAATATAAATGCTTCAAAAGGAGAGAGATCTACAATTTCTTCGGATGACAGCCTCGCAATTCCTACAGCATTTGTTCCTGAGATAGTTTCTGCTGATGCTAATGATAAAGTGTTAGCACTGAAAGTGAAGTCTGAACTTGCTGAAGGTGAATTATCTGAAATAAGTAAGAAAATTCCGATAAACATTTCAGAATCAGATTCAGCAGGAGCTGTTGTCAAGAGTGAAAACTCTGATGAGGATTTGACTGTCCATATCCCCTCAGTAGATTTACTTGACTCAGAGAATGGAAAGAATTTGAATCACCAATCATTGCCAAAAGCTACAATAGATTTTGACGACACTGTGTATCTGAATGCTAGCCATTCTTCTCATAGGAGGAAAAGAAAGAGGACTGCAACGTAAATTGCCATCCACTTTTATTTTTGAACTATGTATGTCCCTTGTTCTATCATTCTCTTTTAATCTATGAGTTTTTTGCAGGGATTCGGTAGAAACAGCACTCGAGGAAGATGCTCCTGGACTTCTGAAGGTACTGTCTTGCAATATGGTTTTATTTTAGTTGACAATCATGTTAAAGTAATCATTTTTATAGGTTCTAATTGAAAGAGGGATAGCAGTTGAGGACATTAAACTTTATGGTGATGCGGAAGATGATGATCTTCTGGAGGTTTCTTCCTTTGAAAGTGACTTTGAAGAGCTGGAAACTGTTATTACTAAGGTGGGTACATTTATCTAGTGTACTTGATCTGATGTCTATTGATGATTTTTCTATTTTTGTTAACGTGGAGAGAATATTATTGATGGTTTCTCTATTATATTTTTGTTAGATGGTGGGCCTTTTGTGTTACCTGTGCATATTTCAAGCTTTTCTTACCATGGAATGACAAAGCAACTCTGAACTTAGCACGACATTAGGAAGTGACATGATTTATTCTGTATGATGCATCGGCTGCTAGAAATTTTATTTTACCAAATGAATTTGAGGATCTATATGCTTAAATTAGGAACGATAATCATCACATTGTTCCTTGATTTCCATGATGGTGGTCGATTACAGTTTAGTTGCCTGGATTGGCTTTATGAAGCTACTTCTGGAGCCGCCAATATTTACTGAGAGGAGGAGAAAGTAAAAGTGATATAGTTCGCTCTTCGTAGAGCATTAGATCTTTAAGAGAAGTAGGTCCCCCTCGTACCTGTTGCCTGTTGGTATTCTCAGCTACTCTGATTGAATGATGAATCAGATTACTAAATCTTGGTACTACCTTGGTATTCTGCAGGATTTATGTTAATTACTTATTTTAGTTGTCGTTATTTTTTCTTCGTTTATCATATACTTCTTTGAAGATATGGCTTATGCTGCTTTTTTGCCTCTAAATTTTTTCTGATGTTGTCGTTTTAGTAGTTTAGGCTATTTATTATTTTTAAAATTCTTATTTGGACGACAATCTAGGTGTTACTTCATGCTGTTGCAGTTTCGGCATAAAAATTTCTTGAATCCATCCAGATCCTTTAGATAGAAGACCTCTTGTGAACCTAATTTCTGTTCCTCTGCATTTCACTTACAGTGTTCCCTCTCATTTGTTTGTACTTTCCCTCTGCAGTTATTTTCGGCCAGAGAATCTCTATTAAAGTTTTCTACAGCAAGGCACACAAAGGGATCAAAAGCTGTTTACTGTTTAGCTTGTTTAATTTCTCTAATCGAACAGGTCAAAATTTCATATTTATTTATACGTTAACTAAATCTCAAGTTGCTACAGTGGGGCTTTCTATTTGCTTATGAATCATAATTTGATAATGCTATTATTGCGTTGTCTTGTAGACTCGTTATCTGCAATTCCGTAACAGTCCAGTTGAATGGGGATGGTGCAGGGATCTCCAGTCTTTTATTTTTGTTTTTAAGAGTCATAACAGGTAACTAAGTATTCTTGCTCGCTCTGAGGCTAAACATTTATTTTACTCGCTAATCAGATTGGTTTTAGCATATGTTTCGCTTCGTCTTTTCTTGTTGCAGGATCGTTTTAGAGCGCCCTGAATACGGTTATGCCACATATTTCTTTGAGATTGTGGAATCTTTGCCGATAGATTGGCAGATTAAGAGACTAGTGATTGCAATGAAGCTAACTAGCTGCAGTAGGACAACCCTTATTGAGAACAAACCCTTATTGGTAAGTCATGTCTGATCATGCTTTTTTTTACAGTTGCTAAAATACGAAAACATCCTACCCAGAACTTACTGCTGCTATTACTTTAAGGTTAAAGCGTCTAAAACTTGAACTATAGATTATTTTGATTCGACTGCTCGACCTTTCAAAATTTTTGAATTTACTATCCAAACCTTTCAATTTGTTCAACGACAATTTGACTTCAAGATTTGGACGCGCTGTTTATTTTTACATATTTAATTAGTATATTTAATATAATTCTCGTAATTATAAGTTCATTAAAGCAAGCAATTAGTTTAAATTTTAAAGTTAAAATGTCTCAAATCAAATAAATTGAAAGGTTTGGATAGTAAATTCAAAATTTTGAAAGGTCGAGCAGTTGAATCAAAATAGTCCATCATCCGTATAAGTTTTGTGCATATTTACTACTTTGTACCAAGGATTTAAGTGCCGTGGCACGGGGTCGTGCCGAAAACTTGCCGGCACGGTACGGTACGGTGCGTGCCGAGCTGTGCCGATGAGTGCCGGTCACAAAAAATACATGCGTGCCGACACATAATGGCATGAAATATTTAATTTTTTTAGCAACAAAATTTTTTAATTGCTTATTATGTATCTTTATCAAACATTTTGAACTTTATTAAGAAAATTACTTAGTAATTTTAAGAAAAAAGGGTTTTGAACGGTGTCATCGGCACGGGAGCTGTATCGTGCCGGTATCTTATTGGCACGGTACGGCACGGTAGATACGGCCCGTGCCGATGGATACGTAAAACCTTGCTTTGTACCCAGCATCACCTGCTTCTAAACATCTGTTTGCTCGATCTGATAAATGCGAGATGAGGAGCTATAACTTAATTTTCTTTTATTAAGGTCGGAGAGGATTTGACGGAGGGGGAGGCTCGCGTGCTAGAACAATACGGCTGGGTCCGCAATAGCGGGCTGGGGTCGATGCTCAACTACTGCGACCGTGTAGTGCACGATAAGAGGAACGAGCGGTACAACTCAGACTGGAGGGCCAAGATCGGGCGGCTGCTTATGAACGGCTACGAAGGCGGTCGCATCGTACTAACCGAACTACCGACTAAAGTCGTTAATAAGTACACGGTCGATCAGAGTCTCGAGATGAAGTTGGAGGATCAGTTATAGATAGGAGATATTTGAAGGAATTTTTTTGAAATCAATGAGGATATTTTGGTCATCCGAGGGATAAATAAGATATTTTTGAAGTTTTGAGAGGTATATTAGATATTACCTCTTTTAGCTATGTACAAATTTAAACACATATTGTTGGTTAAAAGAGTAGTGAAAGTGTTGTATGTGTATACATAATTTATGAGTTAAAAGTAATCCTTTTATGTTGATCAAATGCTAATATGTATTTTTCGTCGTCGTAAATGGTTTTATACTAATCCTTTTGGAGTGTTAGGCTCTGTTTTGATTATTGAATTTTGCTTGGATGCATGAATATTTTAGTCAATGTACTTTTATTTGGTTTCTTTAAGATTCATAATACAAAACTAGTATAGTGATCTGCGTGATGTGGCGGACGTATTTTGTTTAGCACTAAAGGGTATAGAGAATTTTTTATAGAATTATATATCAAATTTTTAATTCTTCTATTTCTTATATATTCAGATTGCATAGAATAGGAGCAGCAAACTAAAATTTTTTATAAACATTGCACACATGAGAACTTATAAATTCAGAGCTCAATAATCGCACAATAATCGCCGAAGATAAGAAATTTTTGAGTAAAAAAAGTCAAAATTATTTTTTATATATATATATATATATATATTTATTGGTGCTATTAAGTTTTCTATCATTAGATCAAGCTCTTTGATCATTTTCATCCGTTAGATTTTACTATTTTTCCAACCGCCTATTAAACTCAAGGGGTCTCTCTCTCTCTTTCTCTCTCTCTCTCTCTCTCTATATATATATAGCGTAAATCTCAATACAAATTCAATGTTAAAAAATTTACAAATATAATTGAGCTTGTACTTTTAAAAATAGGGATAATTGTCTGTGTACCCCTGAAATATAAAGAAATATCTGATTTACCCTTCTTATTTTTTTCTTTCCAATATACCCTTCATACGTTCCACCGTTATTAAAAATACCCCTACCGTTTTCCTTTGTTAAGTTAACTAGGGTTAAACTAGAGTTAAATAATAATCGGAGTTGAAAACTATCAGATATACCTATTTTGCCCCGGTTTAGGATTTAGGATTTAGGGTTTAGGATTTTTTAGGGTTTTAGGGTTTAGGGTTTAGGGTTTAGGGTTTTAGGGTTTAGGGTTTAGGATTTTTTAGGGTTCTAGGGTTTAGGGTTTATGATTTTTTAGGGTTTTAGGGTTTAGGGTTTTAGGATTTAGGGTTTAGGGTTCTAGGGTTTAGGGGTTTAGGATTTTAAAATTTAGGGTATATTTGAAAGGGCAAAATAGTAATTACACACAGATAACGGCAGTTTCAAACGGTACACTAACAGAGTTTAACTTCAGGGGTATTTTGGAAAGAAGTTGGAACGTAAGAAGGGTAGTTTTAATATTAGCCTTCTAAGAGGGGTAAATATGAAAACAGAGAAATTTTTAGGGGTACGTAGGAAATTGCCCCTTAAAAATATATAACCTATACTCAATATACACAGATACACGGTAGATAATTCAAAGTAAACAAATCAGTGAAATAAGAGGAATCATCCCAACAAAAAAAAAAAAAAAAAAAATCAGATGAAGACCTAGTGGAATCAGAAGAATGTTGCAGCGAAATGAAATCGAAAGTCTTCCTTGTGGCAGCACAACAAAAAAAAGGTTAGATGTCTTAATAATATAAGCCAATACAAAGGAAAATATATAAAACAATCTTTTAGAATCAAGAGGGGAGGTCAAGGGGTCGGATTCGGGTGGATTTATAAAAATCCGAACCCGAATCCGAACTCTACTACCAAACCCGAATCTAAATCTGAATTCGAATCCGACGAATTTTAAAAATTCATATTCAAATCCGAACCCGATCAAAAATTCAAAATCCGAACCCGAAAATCCAAATCCGAAATAATTTTTTTTTATTTTTTTTACAATATTTCAAAATATATTATATTAAATTTAAAATTTTAAAATATAAATTTAAATATAATATCAAATATTTATATATACATTTATATTATATAACGTAAAATCAATTCGGGTTCGGGTTCGGATCGGGTCCAATCAAAATCCATATCAAAATTCAAATCCGTCAGGTTTCCATTTTTTATATCCATATTCGAATCTATATCCATTTAACATCAGGTAAATCCACTCCGTTCGGATTCGAATTCAAATAAAATTTCGGATATTCGTATTTATTGACATCCCTTGATGGAAACAAAGTGACGGTAATGAAAATTTTGAGAAGGGAAGGAGTGACATCTGGAGGGGGCATGCTAGGAAAGAAGCGAGATGAAAAACCGGCAGTTCGGACTCGCGATGAGAAAGTAGTTCAATGGTGGCAACAACAATAAAGCAAACCCATCTAATAATGAGATGAGAAGAAAAACCGGTGATTCAATAAAGGAAAAGAAATAAAAAATACTAATAGGTGGGTTTTATGTCTATAAGGTGCAAAATAAGAAAAATTTGCCATGTGAACTCTCAATACCAGAATTAACAAAGATTAAATAGAAGAGAATTCTAAGTTGAATTAACTTTAACTAGGGGTGTCAACGAGCGGAACACGAGCGAGGTAGGGTCGGCTCGTGTTCGGCTCGTTTAATAAACGAGCCGAACACGAGCTGGCTCGCGAACAACAAATTCGATTTTTATTTCTATTATTAGGTGTAAAATTGAAAGAAAATTAAAAAATTAAAATTTTAGTCTAATAATTAAAATTCATAAAAAATTGATAATCTAAAATCTAAATAGTAATATATATATATATATATATATATATATATATATATATATATATATATATATATATATATATATTCGAGCTGTTATCGAGCCGAACACGAGCGAGCTGACCCCAGCTCGTGTTCGGCTCGTTTATTAAACGAGCTGAAAAATTCGGCTCGTGTTCGGCTCGTTTATTAAACGAGCTGAAAAATTCGGCTCGTGTTCGGCTCGTTTACTAAACGAGCGATTCGATCTCGAGCTCATTTCGAGTCGAACACGAGCTGGCTCGTGAACAGCGAGCTGGATTGCCATCCCTAACTTTAACACAATCCTTTGAACTCCTTTATAGATCCCTGACATTAATCACAAAAATATGAACTTTTTAATTGATGAACCTAATCCTTAAACTCTCTAAAAAGTATTTAACTTTAGTTGATAATTTTTTTTTTTTTTTTTTTTGAGAGAAAGGCAGCATGCTGCCGCTTTATTTATAGATATATAAACTCGGCTACAATGGTGAGACAACTAAGCCTCGAAAGGAGGAAAAAAAAAAAAAAAAAATGCTAAACACAGTAAGTGGTCCAGAACACCCGCCACTCTAGAATGTCCGCCAGCAAGGCATCTAGTCCACGTTTCTTGTCAGCAAAGCATCTCTGATTGCGTTCTCGCCAAATAGTCCACCAGGACGCTGCGATAGAGGTAAGTTCCTTGTTCCCGTAAGACCGTTCCCACAGTCGATCGGCAACTGCATCAGCTCGAACCCCGGCCTTGTTCAAGAGAAGACACCTCAGCAGTGAACTAGATGCATCGCAACCGACAAAAAGGTGATCCACAGTTTCGAAGGTCCCAAGGCAGAAAATGCAATTGCCGGTACCGTTCCAATCCCTTTTCTGCAAGTTGTCGGCCGTCAATACCCTTCGTCTCAGTACTAACCAGACAAAAATTTTGACCATAAGGAGTATTTTCAAATTCCATAAATTAACAAAACGCTTAACTTAACAAAACTTTAGTTGATAAATTACAAAGTGAGAAGAGAGCCACAAAAAAATTTCAATATCCATTCAAAATCTGCACCAGATTGTAAATTAACTTTACTGAAATTATTAATCATTGCAAAATATTCGGAGTCTAGTTTCCAAAGTATCAAACAATGAACAATTTGAATAGTTATTATCAAAATATTGAATAGTGCATAGGTTGATTAGATTAATCTATACAAATATTGATTTCCCAGTTCTCCGTGTATACGTGCCGGCTTCTCCCGCATTTGACTGATGTGTCTTTTTTTTTATGGTTCGTTTGCTCTGAGCCTACCACCGAACCACCTACAATTTTTTTTTTTTTTTTTTTTTTTTTTTTTTTTTTTAAGTTCGTTTGCTCCGAACCTACCACCGAACCGCCCACTTTTTCCCTCTCTCTTCCCGAGCCTGCTCCGCGCCTCTTAATTCCGCTTCGTCTCTTCGGAACCCTACCCACCCACCTCTTTTTCTCCACATACGTCCAATCGCCTCCTTTTTCTCTCTCCTCCCTGTTTCTCTTCCCCAACCCTACCCCCAGCGCCGCTTCGCCTCCCTTCTCTCTCTCTTCTCTGACCCTACCCCCGAGCTCTTCTCCGCTCTTCGCCATCTCTCTCTGGCCGAAGGGCTACCGTCGCATCTCTTCTGGTCGTCGGAAGGTGCACGTGTGGGCTCTCTGTCTCTCTCTGGTCGTCGGATGGCGCATGTTCTCTTTGATCCCGAGCGCTTCTCCGCTCTTCGCCTTCTCTCTCTCGCCGGAGGGCTACCGTCGCATCTCTTCCGGTCGTCGGAACGCGCATGTGTGGCCCTCTGTGGTCCTCGAGAATGTTCAGGTCCGATTCGTGCAATGCGTTGGAATAAACAGAGATTGATGTAAACTGTATGGAGGAGGTGCGAAATTATGAGGTTAGTGAGATTGTGCAATCCATATATGCTTAGTCAATGATGAGAAATATTTGTAACTTTACTTTTTTAACATACGATTGTACTTTGTCATGCTATTTATTAGATATCTCTATATTCTAGATATACATCAGACCTTTTATACGTCAAAATTGAATTTACCAAATGGTTGATACTCCTCTTTTAAGTTCTTAGCCGACAACACTTTTACTGGCCCATTTTCTGATTTCTCATTGGTAAATGTATGCAAATGCCATGCTCTGTTGAATCAGTTGTATCCATGAAAATGCTGCATAAAACTTATTTCATGACATGATTGCTATCGATTTATCATGGCAGTTCAGAAGTTCCTTTGCTACTGTCTGGCATAGCCTTATACAAATTAAGCGAAAATTTTAAGCCTTTAGTTTATTATATATATGTATAAATTTGATGTTCCTTGCCAGTTGCGATCAATCCGACGATTTTTCTTTCTCTCCCTCTCATCTCCAGGTTTATTTATTTATTTATATATTTATTTAGTTATATCTGATAGAGTAATTTTAAATTTAACATATCAATATTTTAAAATTAAATTTTAAATTTATATATAAAAATTTCAGTTGAGCCAAAATAATAATATGTTAAAAATTTTATTTAAAATTAATATATTAAAATTTCAGTTAAGATTTAGCAGTAAAAATAGTAATTTGAATTCAAAGTTGAGTTTCAGTTTGAAATTAGTTTTTAAAAATTTTTATTAATTATAAATATATTTTGGTATAAAAATATTAAAAAATTTATTTCTTATTAATTCATTAAATAGATTAGGTTCTCAAATTTTTCATTAAAATTAAAATTTGTACTTTATTTTATTAAAAATATGATTCTATTTCAAATATATAATTTAAAGTCCACTTTGAGTTTAAATTTTGAATGCAAAGTCTAAATTAGTTTATTATATATAAATTAGTTTATTATATATGTATAAATTTGATGTGATGTTATTTAATGTTAAATGTCAAATTTCTAATTTAAAATAGCAATGTGTGAAAATTTTCAATTTAACATATTCAAATTTAAGAATTTTTTTATATATAGAATAAATTTTGTAAGATGAAAAGATTTTGTATATATATATATATTTAATTTGATATGAAAAGATTTTGTATAGGAAAAGATTTTGTAAGTTTATTAGTTAAATATTTAATTTTATTTGATTTGATTGATGTGATATTAAAAATAAATATATTATTATATGTAAGATTTTGTAAGATTTACTAGATTCCCAAAAGATTTTCAAAAGATTTTATCATAACTCCTTTTTTTTCTTTAGAAATAAATAAATATTTTATATACAAGATTCAACGCCCACGAATTTTGACCACACTGAATCCAACTGGACGTTGGGTCTATTTTTTGGGACTCAAAATGAAATCTCAAAATGAACACAATGTCGATAGCAAATATTCTAACCTCACATCACACTAAATAAGAGCAAATCTACTAATATCTAATATCACATCACTCTTCAAATCTACTAAATCTTCTAAAATCACATCAAATCTACTAATATCTTTAAATCTACTAAATCTCCTAACATCACATCAAACCAATTAAAGTCACATCGTTTTTTCTTTAGACATTCTGGCATATTTTTCGATGCTAGATATTGGAGGAGAAAATCTTTAGAAAATAATAATTTCTTGGGAACATCACATGAAGAAAAATTATGACAGCAAATCTAAGACCATAATTACACAAAATCTGCTGAAAATCTTTAGAAAATTGTAATTTCTTGGAAACATCACATGAATGAAATGAAATGAGCTATTTCAATAAATCTCCTCAAAATCTTTAGGAAATTATCATTTCTTAGGAGCATCACATCAATAAAATGACATATTTAAATACATAAATCTTACCTAATATAAAATAATTATCTAATCTTATATGTATAATATTTGTATATTTTTCTTTTTAAATCTTAATTGTAATTTCCATAATTAATTTCATCCTACAAAAATATAAATCTTAACTAATATAAATACAATCAATCAATGAATATTTATAGCAAAAGCATATGAAGAAAGGAGTAGGTATGATAGGTCTGGCACATTTTCCAGTACAACATCATATCAAATATTCTAATATCACATCAGAATCAAACCTAATAATTATCGATATATACAAACATCACTTTCAAATCTGTAGGAAATCTCCTAATGTCACTTCATTCTCGAAATTAGCAACTATGAGATAAATATGAAATTAAATTACTTAATACTAATTTCTACATACGTACTATATATTTAATCATACTACATATTTAATGAAATTACTTAATACTAATTCTTACATACATACTATATATTTAATCATACTATATATTTAACCCATAATTCATGAATGAACATAAGATTATGTCATTTCTTCACTTTCCTTTTAAGAACAATTGAATCCCACATGGAAGAAGTAATGTGATATTAGGAGATTTGCAATCATAATTACTAAATTTGAATCTCATATTCACTAATCCCTAAATATTTTTCTTAGGAAAATCTGTCACATTCTCTTAGTTTTTTACCGTAATTTTTTTACTAATATTTTTTCGTAGTAAATCTCCTAATATCACATTAGGGTGATTGTATTAATTAGCTATCATCTTGCTATTATGTGCCAGATTTCCTATCATTGCTATCATTTAAGGGTGATGTGATATTAGGAGATTTGTTTGCTATCATTTGTGGGTTTGAGAGTATATCTTTTTTGAGGGTGCTCTGATGTGATTATGATGTATATCTACTAATAAGATTTGCTATCATTTGCATCCCATCCTTTACTAATCCCTAAATATTTTGCATGTATTAATATATATAATATATTGCTATCATATTAATATTTTATTCATATTAATATATTAATACTTTACTATAATATAATAGTAAATCTCATAATATAATTGTATACATTTTAAAATTTCTTACATTAGGGTGATTGTAATAATTACCTATTATGCTGCTATCATGTGCCAGATTTGCTCTCATATAAGGGTGAGGTGATATTAGTTAATTTGTTTGCTAAGGGTATATCTTTTTAGGATATCGTCCAGATTTGCTATCATGTTGTCATTTGAGGGTGATGTGATGTGATATTTATAGATTTGCTATCATTAGAGGATATATTATGATTTAAATCTACTAATAAGATTTGGTATCATTTCACAAAGTCATTCCATCCCATCATATAATAATATATTCGTATCATAGTAATATTTATTAAAAAAAAATCCATATATTAATCATTTGCATATATTAATTCCTAAATATTTTGCATATATTAATATATAATAATATATTGCTATCATAGTAATATTTTATTCAAAATATTTGGGAATTAATTTGTATCATATCTGTGGTGTTCACTAATTCCCACCTCACCTATAATATAATAGTAGATCTCATAATATCTAAATATAAAAAATTGTATACATTTCTAAAATTCTTACATAAGGGTGATTGTAATAAATAGCTATTATGTTGCTATCATGTGCTAAATTTACTCTCATTCAAGGGTGATGTGATATTAGTAGATTTGTTTCCTATCATTTGAGGGTATATCTTTTTAGGATATCCAAAAGATTTGCTATCATTTTGTCATTTAAGGGTGATGTGATGTGATATTTGTAAATGTGAATCTACTAATAAGATTTATTATCATTTCACTAAGGCATTCCATCCCATCATCTAATAATATATTGGTATTATAGTAATATTTTATTCAATTTTTTTTGGGGATTAAGGAGGTGTTCGCTAATTCTCATCTCACTTATAACAGTAAATCTCATAATATCTAAATATAAAAATTGTATGCATTTTTAAAATTTCCATTATGTGATATTTGTAGATTTATTTGCTATCATTTGAGAGTATATCTTTTTAGGATATGTAAAAAATCTACTAATAAGATTTAGTATTATTTCACTATGTCATTTCATCCCATCATGTGATAATATATTTCAATCATAGTAATATTTTATTCAAAATATTTAGTGGTTAAGGAGGTGTTCACTAATTCCCATCTCACTTATAATAGTAAATCTCATAATATCTAAATATCAAAATTATATGCACTTTTAAACTTCCCATTTTTTATCATATGTCTTCTATAGAAATTCCCACATCACAGATTTGCTATCATGTATATTTATAAGTCATTCCGTCTCATAGTTACTAACTTTGAAAATGATGTGACATTTGGAGATTTTCTATCATTAAATTTGAAAGTGATATTTGTATATTCATAATTATTAGATTTGAGTGTGATGTGATGTTGCAATATATGCTATTAGAGTGTGATGTGATGTTAGAATATTTGCTATCATAATATCTAAATATAAAAAATTGTATACAATTCTAAAATTTTTACATTAGGGTGATTGTAATAATTAGCTATTATGTTGCTATCATATGCTAAATTTGCTCTCATTCAAGGGTGATGTGATATTAGTAGATTTGTTTGCTATCATTTGAGGGTATATCTTTTTAGGATATTCAAAAGATTTGTTATCATTTTGTCATTTGAGGGTGATGTGATGTGATATTTGTAGATCTCCTATCATTAGAGGGTATATTATGATGTAAAATCTACTAATAAGATTTAGGCTAAATTACAGAAAACCCCCCTCTAATATCCCGCTTTTCCACTTTACCCCCATGTCTTTTAAAAGTCGACAACCTGCCCCCTCGTAATTACCGAAATATGCATTTACCCCCCTGCCAGATATGAAAGTCCATCCATGAGCCTCTAATGGATGCATTTACCCTTTCCCCCCTGCCAGATATGAATTGGTTTCTTACCAATTTGTTACAAGCAATTGGCTCATTAGAGGCTCATGGATGGACTTTCATATCTGGCAGGGGGCTAAATGCATATTTCGGTAATTACGAGGGGGCAGGTTGTCGACTTTTAAAAGACAGGGGGTAAAGTGGAAAAGCGGGATATTAGAGGGGGTTTTTCTGTAATTTAGCCTAAGATTTACTATCATTTCACTAAGTCATTCCATCCCATCATCTAATAATATATTCGTATCATAGTAATATTTTATCCAAATTTTTTGGGGATTAAGGAGGTGTTCGCTAATTCCCATCTCACTTATAACAGTAAATCTCATAATATCTAAATATAAAAATTGTATGCATTTTTAATTATTTATGTTATATATATATAATTATAATATATTTATAATATTAAATTATTTATATTAATTGTAAGTTTGATGAAGAAGAGCGGAAGAATTGAGACCAGATGAAGAATTGCATGCTACAAACAATTTACTAATATTAATATTTATGTGTTGTATATAATATATGATGTTTAATGTTTAATACTTAGTTTTTTTACAATTTTAAACTATGAATTATTTTAATTTCGGGGAGGGAAAACTTTGTTATAAAAACTTAGAGTAGCAAAATCTTTATATTACTACGTTATTTGATCGGCAAGTAGTTTCAACTAATATTTAGTAATTCTCAATAATATTATCAGTTTTTTATATTTTTGGTTTTTCAAAATATATTGACATATTTTGTAAGATTGAGGTTTTTATATTCCTGATTTTCAAAAATATATTGACATATTTTGTAAGATTATATAAGATTTTGATAATTCTTCTAATAAAGTTTAAATTAAATATAGTATCCCTAATTATTTCTACCTTTCAAATATAATAATTTATTATATGCTTTTTTTTGAAAAATTAATTAAAATTAAATATAGTATGTCTGCATATTTTAAATTTTAAAATTTAATAAATTATGTCTAATATATCTAATTAATTTTTAGTTACCAGAGCTCTATATTATTACGTGATTTTATCATTAAGAAATTTAAAGTATTATTTGGTAATTCTTAAAAATATTGCCAGTTTTTAATATTTCTGAATTTGCAAAATATATTGATATATTTTGTAAGATTGTATGAGATTTTGATAATCCTTCTAAGAAAGTTTAAATTAAATATACTATGCCTCATTATTTCTAACTTCCAAATATAATAATTTATTATATGTTTTTTCAAAAAATAAATTTAAATTAAATATAGTATGCCTGGTTATTTTCAATTTTTAAATTTAATAAATAATGTCTAATGTCTACTTAAATTTTAGTTACCGCAGCGAAGCGCGGGTATTTCACTAGTATGAGCATGATTTTTGGGACCGGGTCAATAGAAAAAGAATGAAAAGATAAACTGATTCAATAGAAAAAACATATGAAGAAGAATCGGTTCAATGGAAGGGGATGAGTAGGAAAATCGACATAAGAGCGAGTCCCACGCAAAGGCATAAGATAACAAAAAATTGCTTTGTGAATTTCCAAACATGGGAATTAATAAGATTATTATATTATATAGATGGATAAATTGCACATTTAATTCTCAAATTTTAATTTATTATAATTTATTGTTTGAATTTTTAGAATTATTGTAATTAAATTTTATAATCTAATTTAGTTCACCAAATATTGATGCATCGCTATTGCAGAAATGATGTAATATTATTGTGATTGATGATATATTAATAATTAAGATGCTATATTATTTTTATATTAGTACGTATATGTTAATATTTAGTTAATTAAATTAGATTGTGAGACATGATTGTAATAATTTTATAAGTTTGAGATAGAACTTACAAAAATTAAAGTTTAAGGATTAAAGTGTCACCCGTCTTGAGGACCAAACATGCAATTTACCCGGCAAAATATGAAAAATACTAAGGCTAAATTACAGAAAACCTTTCTGTAATATCCTGCTTTTTCACTTTGTCCTCCTGTCTTTTAAAAGCCTACATTTTGCCCCATCGTAATTACCGAAATATACATTTACCCCCGTCGTCACCATTACGTGAGTGAACCGTCAAATTTTAAAAAAATATTATTAGATATATCCAAAGTACCCTTCAAAAATGACGAAAAATAAGCTAAAACTCATTCTCTCCAATATAAGGTAAGGGTATTTTCGTTAATTTACCTCCTCCGTTAACGCCATTGCCCCCTAAAGACAATTCGGTAATTACGAGGGGGCAAAATATAGGCTTTTAAAAGACAGGGGGGCAAAGTGAAAAAACGGAATATTACAGGGAGATTTTCTGTAATTTAGCCAAATACTAATGGTACACCACAAGTAGAGTGTATATCTCACACCCCACCCATCTTATGATAGTGTGAATTTTACTAACACTTTGAAGTGACTAGTAAAAAAAATTTCACTTTTGGATTGATGGAGTGTATATCATACACTCTATTTATATATATATATATATATATATATATATATATATATATATATATATATATATATATATATATATATATATATATATATATATATCATGAGTCCGGCTAGAATACTATCGATAGCACCAAATAATTGGTGCTATCAAGTTTTCAGCCGTTGGATGAAAAGATAGCGGTTGGGATTATAGTGGTCCCCTAAGATTTTTACTATTCAACCAACCACCTAGTAAACCCTATGGGCCTACTATAATCCCAATCGCATATTTTTTCATTCAACGGCTAAAAACTTGATAGCACCAATGATTTGGTGCTATCGATAGTATTCTAGCCTAATTCTATATAGCATTACTCACAATATATATATATATATATATATATATATATATATATATATATATATATATATAATTCAATTTTCTCACAATGTAACAAATCACCTGCAGATAAAACATGATATAAAAAAAAATTAATTTCACACTTAACAATAGTAGTGGAATGATTTTATTTTATTTTTGATTCAGCTCAATAAACTGATGTAGCTATTAGGCTCCGTTTGGTTCGGGTTTAAGATGGTTTAAGTTATACCGGGAATAGGTATAAATTGTGGTTTAAGCCGGAACTAGAGTAAATTTGCGTTTGGTTCGGTTTAAGAGTTATACCGGGTTTAACAAAAATTGTGTTTGGTAAGTTAAAGAGGAATAAGAAGAATAAGACGAATAAGAGAAAATTGTGTTTGGTTGGGAATAGTGGAATAAGAAGAATTGAGGGATTAAATATTTTGATTTACTAATTTACTCTTTATAATATAATTTAATATTAAATTAATTTATAATTTTATTCCTTTTTTTTAATTTTAGTTACATTTTTAAAAATTTATATAAAATTAACAATTTAATATTATATATTTTAAAAAATTAAAAAATGATAGAAAATTTTATTATAAGGAGATGATACGAAGAATGCAACCAAATAAATTTCAGACAAATAAATAGCATTAGAAGTTCAACCACCACCCATTTCTCTCAAACAAGATGGCACTATTATTTCAACCAAAACCCATTTCTCTCAAACAAGATGGCACTATTATTTCAACCAGCACACATTGCTCTCAAACAAGATGGGACTATTATTTCAACCAGCACACATTTCTCTCAAACAAGATGGCACTATAATTTCAACCTACACACATTCCTCTCAAACAAGATGGCACAATTATTTCAAAATGCACACATTTCTCTCAAACAATATTGTCATATGTTATTTCAAGCAGCACATATTTCGATCAAACAAGATGACAATATTAGTTCAACCAGTACAGATTTCTCACAATCAAGATGACACTATTATTTCAACCAGCACACACTCCTCTCAAACAAGATGGCAATATTAGTTTAAGCTGGACACATTCCTCTCAAACAAGACGGCACAATTAGTACAAGCAGCACACATACCTCTCAAACAAGATGACAATATTAGTACAAGCAGCACACATACCTCTCAAACAAGACGGCACAATTAGTACAAGCAGCACACATACCTCTCAAACAAGATGACAATATTAGTACAAGCAGCACACATACCTCTCAAACAATTCTTAATTTTCGTATAATACAATCCTTAATTATCCTAAGTACGACTATTCCATAACTGGTTAGTTATAAATGTGCGCAACTCGTCGCCTCTCCGTGATTCTATAGTCCCAGCATAATCACCCGTATCCTCGTCACCGAAATCCGTTGGTTGTTCCTCCAACTCTTCGTTAAAGATAGCATCTGCACCTTGGTGTCGTCGAATGAAATTTTGTATAACGCAACATGCCATCGCAATCTGACATTGGACTTTATATGGAAACGATGTTGCAATAGTCAATATCTTGAACCGTTTCTTTAAAATACCAAATGTTTTCTCCACGACATTTCTCAATTGAGCATGTCGATGATTATATAGGTCGCGTGGACTTCGATGAGTGCGGCCCCCTGTGTTTCCATCATATTGGCTAATGTGGTAACGCTCCCCTCGATATGGTGCAAGAAATTTTTCTGTATTTGCATAGCCTGAATCTACCAAATAATATTTGCCTATATATTTTACGAAACATGTACAATGTCAATTTTTATATTCACAATGATTAAAATAATGTAAGAAAAATGAAGTATGTGTGATATACCTTCAGGCACAGTGAAACCTCCACTTTAGCAAGCCCATCGAAGTACTCGCATGTCAGCTGCTGATCCCTCCCAACCCGTGCAGACAAATAGAAAGTTGTGGTCAAAGGATACTGAAGCCATCATGTGTAACGATCCGGCCCACTAGCAATAATAACTTGTTGGGCCCACACCACAACCCAAAATGCTTAAGCCCAGTTATTATTACTAGTGTCCAAGTCTCATATAAACCCAATCACAATTCCATCCACATCCGATGTGGGACTATTGGGGGCGTCACAGACTCCCCCCGTTTAGGCCTGACGTCCTCGTCAGCCCAAACACACACACACAAGCCCAAGATCACCAGGCGATGTGAGACTCGTCTCGCTAGCCCTGTCATCTAGACCGAGGCTCAGTCGAGACTCGCCGCACACTTCCGGCTGGTTATTGGCTCTGATACCAAATGTAACGATCCAGCCCACTAGCAATAATAACTTGTTGGGCCCACACCACAACCCAAAATGCTTAAGCCCAGTTATTATTACTAGTGTCCAAGTCTCATATAAACCCAATCACAATTCCATCCACATCCGATGTGGGACTATTGGGGGCGTCACATCATGTTTTGTGAAGTAAATCCTTTGCGATTCCGGAATCTCGGTTGCTTGCTCTTGCTGACAACCACGGGAATATGTGTCCCATCAATCGCACCAATTGCATTCTCCCAGTAAACATCAAACATAGTAAGTCAATTAATAAAATTTCAAAATGACCTATAAGTAAAATCACAAATATAAAATCATGCATACCTTGAATGGATGAAAATTTGTATTATCTCTTATTCGAGAATGTACCGGAAGATTATTCGGCGGAAGTTTAATGTAATCGTCTTTCAACGTTACAATCGCCCGAAGGACATTGTTGAAATGCCGACTGATAGTTTCACCCGAATGTTGAAATGTTTCAGCCATGATGTCACGCCCCGAGTCCGCCAATTTGTACGGTTCGGGCACGCCAACAGACCCGCCAATCGGGTAAAACCTTTTTCTACCCGAAAGGAACGGTAACATCCATAATAACACAACAAGTGTATGCGGAAGCTCAATATCAGAGTACTAAAAATCACTATAAATTAAAACTTTCATTTAATAAACGAACAGTTAATGCGGAAATGAAAGCATACAAGAGTGAACCATAAATTAAACTTATTACACTTTACAATTCTGAACTTGCAAATAAAATTATTACATTTCCTTTACATAATTCCTCACCATACAAGGTTCACTCAAGAAATACATAGAAAGGGATACCTCTGCTAGACCCTCTAGGTCACTATGCTGCTGGGCCCTTGCCCCTGTCGTATGCCTCGCTGTCGACTGCATCTGATCTGTCTCGACCGCTGCATCCATTCCCGAACCTGTGGGGGGGGTCACCCAAGGGGTGTGAGAACTTACGAGCGAGTTCCCAGTGGGTTCAACCACCGAGAGAGAGTGTCCTACACCACTTGGTCCAATGGAAGCAATAATAATAGTGTGCTAGGAAACTAAAATCCTCAACATCAATATGCAGCTATGCAATAATATATCACTACACTATCTGTGTACAACCATCGACCCAGCACTACTCTGTCTAGCCACACTAGGCTGCTAAGCACCAACTCGGCCACTATGCCGCTGTATACTGGGTTCAACTAACCCGGCCACCCTGGCCACTCTATTTTTCTTTATTCTTTAGATTCTGGTGCTTTAGTTCAAGTTAACCCTTGGAAATTCTTATCCAACGGGCCCGAGCCCGGTAGTCTTGCTACCATAAGATAAGATTTCTAAGGTTGCCGATAACACTCGCAAGTGTTACCCCGTCCTGCCGGGGGGACTTGTCATACGGGACACTGCCCGATAGGGTCACTGCCCAACTCTGACAAGAGTATTCTATCTACCAGTCATACGGGTCGCTGCCCGGGAGAGGGACCCTGTCCAACTCCTGACCGTTGTACGTTCGCCCCCGGAGGTACGCCCGTTTTATCTTTAATTTTTCTTTCTTTTCTTTTCTTTTTCTTTCTCTTTTATTTTAGTTCTTAGCCTCTTTGCTTTTGAACACTTGCTTTCCTTTCTTATTCGAGCTTATAGCTCCCATTTTGCCACTGGCAATTTACTTTCTCTTTTCTTCGAGCATTTAGCTCCTTGCTTTCACTTTTAGCCCTTCGAAAGTACCTCGTCCGACGGGTCACTGCCCAGGGAGTCCTGCTCCACTTGACGAGTCTCAAATTCGAAGGCGCCATTTACATTCTCTTTATACTTTTTAGCCACTTTTAGCTTGCTCTTTAAACTTTGCCTTTTTACAACAATTTACCTCTTATCCTAGGTCTCGCCATAAGGATAACTAGAGAGTCTCCTGGACTCTTAAACATTCCACCTTCATTTATTTAACTCAAATTGAAGTTAAAGTTATTGTCCATTTGCCCATACACCCTATAACTTTCTAGGGTTATATCTGTTAAACTCTTTAACCCTGGGATCTTATCCCATTTTTTCTGATTCCTCATTGAATCCTAGAGTTAACTTAACTCTATTTTCCTGTTCCACTATTAACTTAGAGTTACACTGACTCTAATTGCATGTTCCACTGTTATATTAGAATTACATGACTCTACTTTCCTGTTTTCCCTTTCATATCTCCACATTTGATCCATTATTCCATTCTCTTGATTCCTTACTGAATCCCAGAGTCAACTTGACTCTATGCTGATCTCTAATTCACCTTAGGTTTCCTTTACCTAAGATCCATGTCATACTCATCTTAGAGTTCCTTGACTCTATGTTGAACACTAATTCTCCTTAGGTTCTCTTTACCTAAGTTCCATGCCATATACACCCTAGAGTTCTCTGACTCTATGTTGATCACTCTATCCAGTGTCCTTAGGTTATCACCTAAGACCATGCCACTCGTCCTCCCTAGGATAACTCCTAAGTTTGATGTCACTCGTTAAACCCTGAATCTAGGTTTTCTCCTAGTCTTACTACCAACATGTCCTTTTCCTTAATGCCACATGACTCCTAAGGTTATACCCTAACATGATCACACTCATAATCAACAAATCTTTCTCATACATGCAATTATTCCATTTCATTCATCAAATAGTAATTACTTCTACGCATGCATATTCATCAAGTATCTTTGGCAACCAACAGTTGCACTTTATCTCTGTGTCAATTTGCACACACACACACACATCTATTCCTCTATCTCTGGCAACCAACAGTTGCCCTTATTCCATCTGAATCCATCTATACAAACAATCATAATCATAATTACCTAACGCCTCTAACAGGCTACTATCATGCTTCAAATCGAAAAGCAAAGGAGCAAGGGGAGAGGTCACCCAATTTCGGCAGAATTCCCCACCTTGTAGTGTACCCAATTGCTTGTAGACACTTGCAATTGGTCTCCGCGCGATTCCACTTGTCTCCTCGAGCTTGCACGCAAAACGATGCACTTCTCCCGAGTCTGCACGCAAAACGGTGCACGTCCACCAAACCTGCACGCAAAACGATGCACGTCACTAAAAACCCGCACGCAAAACGGTGCACGTCATTTTAGTCTGCACGCAAAACGGTGCGCGTTAAATCAACCGGCACGCAAAACGGTGCACGTACCTCGAATCTGCACGCAAAACGGTGCACGCTTAACTATAGGGTTGCACGCAAAACGGTGCATATTTTTCTATCCCTGCACGAAAAACGATGTATAATATTATAAACTGCACACAAAACGGTGCGCGATAAAATTATCTGCACGCAAAACGGTGCAAGTTTAACTGTAAGGTTGCACGCAAAACGGTGCATATTTTTCTATCTCTGTACGAAAAATGATGTATAATATTATAAACTGCACACAAAACGGTGCGCGATAAAATGATCTGCACGCAAAACGGTGCAAGTTTAACTGTAAGGTTGCACGCAAAACGGTGCATATTTTTCTATCTCTGTACGAAAAATGATGTATAATATTATAAACTGCATGTAAAACCGTGCACAACAACTCAATCTGTGCGTAAAACGGAGCACGTACCTCGGATTGGCACGCAAAACGAGGCGCGCCAAAATTGTCTCCGACAGTCCGCGCAGCAAAACGGCGCAGTATAACTCAGTTCCTAACACGCAACACGGTATGGGGTCAAATCCAAAATCCAAAAAGACGGCTAAAACTGTGCTAAAAATACCGTAAAAACGACGAACGGGGCCTACCTCGTCACCGTCGTGCCGCCCAACTATTTTTGGAGCGCTTTGCGCGCTTCACGAGGTCCACGGCGCGTCACAAAAAACCCCCAAAATCTCCTGCCTCTCTCTCTCTCTCTCTCTCTCTCTCTCTCTACTGCTCGGGTGGAGAAGCAAAAATGAGAAAAGAGAAGCTGCGCGGGGAAGAAGGAAGAAAGAAGAAGAAAAGAAGAAGAAAAGAGGGAGAAAGGGTTCTGTGGACCCGGTCCATGACGCTGCCCATTAGAAAACCGACACGTGGCGGTTCAAATTTGAATTTCAAATTTGAAATCCCAGCCGCACGGGCGCAACACCCGCGCGCCATGACGCGCAGCTGGGTGCTGCCACGTGGCATCCCAAGTGTGATCATGTTTTATCGTTTTCGCCCTGTTTTCTGACCATTTTTCGTCCGTTTTCGTCCAAATTTGACAGGCGGCTTCGTTTTAGCTTAATTTATCACAGAAAAATTTAAATTTTCAGTTTGGCCCATTTCTGGGTCACCAAAGCCCTACTGTGTCCAGAATCATTGGCGGACCCCGTTCTCGCAATCCGGGTATCTGATCGACACGAAATTTTTACTGTGACCTTAAAACATAATTACACATCTCTTATAATTTTCTCAGAATTTTTTGACACTATTGTCGGAGCCCGTTCCTACTATCCGGCCTCCGATCAACGCGAAACTTTTTCTGTGGCCTTAAAACATATTTACGGGGCTCCCGTAATTTTTTCGGAATTTTCTGACACTGTGAATTTTTCACTAAAAATCTGGGCCCCCTTTCTCCAATAAATTTTTATATCTCTCCATTTTAACCCGATTTGGGCCCAACGCGCGTCCACATATTCTTTACTCCCCTAACTTTCATAACAATAGTATTTCATACCACCTTTATTTACATTTATTTATGGGCCGAAAATCCGGTACTTTACATTCTACCCCCCTTAAAATAATTTTCGTCCTCGAAACTTGAATCACATCTCGACTCCTACTTGATCGAGAGGGAGGAATCTTGTCCTCACTACTGGGCTCACTGTATGTCGTTACTGGCATCAAACTGCCCGCTCGCCAGATCACACGATCAACTCACTAATGAGTCCCTCTCTCAATCCAGGGACAAACTCAGACCCGGTATCTAGCCACTTTCACCACATAGGTGAAAGACACAGTTGAGCACTTGCTCTCTCGATTGCCACGAATGACTCAGTTTTTTTACTTGCGAAATTTCCACTTTAATTCCGCCATCATTTTTTTTTCACAACGAGGCTGCATCTGCAACCAATTACACTTACCGCATTTCCCGGTCGCTCCCCTGCCTAATGTGGAGGGCAAGGCCAATCCACGAGTCTCAACTATTACACACGCTACTAGCGCTCTAAGTCCACGGGTATCAGCTAACCCGACATCTCAGACTACTAATAGGTCCACAGACCACGGTCCAATATGGGCCTATAGCCCAAATACTAGCCAACACTGTGCAACGGCTCTCACTAGCACACAGACCCAATCGTCATACGGGTAGATCCTCACTTAGGATTACTACCCCAACACTCCCACTAGGAGCTACAGTACCTCAATCACCACTAGCTCTACGGCCTGGTCACATCACTCTCAGTGTACTAACAGCCTCAAGGCTCACACGTGGCATTCCACGTCCCCGGGTCATCGCTCGGACTACCGTCCCGACCAAATCTCTATCATGCCCCGCCATCAGGTCTCGGGCCGCTGTCTCTCACAGCTGACTGCGCCTGCCCACTGGGCTACAGGCCCACAGTCCACCAACATGGTCCAGGCACGGATCGTCCTAACGCGAACCCGCAAATCGTCGCCACGCGACCACTACGCTCACTGAGCAAAAAATCAACTAACCAGTCGTCAATCCGTGACCCGCACTCTGTATTGACTCTGGCCACACTGGGCAAAGGCTGATGCGCCAACTAATCAGCTCTCTCAGGCTAAACTATACTTGTGCTCCATGAGCACCGAAACAGTTGGGCGTCGAACGCCCCCACGCTAACTCGCAATAATCCAGTGCTAAGCAACTTGCTTAAAACACGCGCATGACCCCTGTACACCTCTCCCAACTAGGTTGAGGCATCACAACGACTGTTCACCAACTCTGGTGATTAACTCGCAAATCCTGCGGTGGCAATCCTCGCCATTACACCGATCCATCAGAACGGCGCCACAAAACTCTCGCTCTTTCGAGAGATTCTCGCATCCTGAAGCCTACTCTAGGCCTCACCAACACTACTACGTGGCAACCTAGCCACAATCAACACGCCACACGGTCACTACCGTCATCACGGGCGAATTCACGCCGCCTGGCCCGTAAATCTTTCTTGCCCTAACCCTTAGAGCACAGCAACTTGGCTCTCGCGACATAGCGATCACCATTTACCTTGCAAGTCGGTCTCTCACTGGACCTTACTAACCGTACTTTGCCAGCAACCTAGCTGACACAAGCGTAAAACACCCTACGCTGAAGGTGTTGGCTGCGCCGACAAAAGTTCGGCGGCCACTGCCATTTCTTTACTGTCGCCCCTACAGGCGGCGACGCCGTATACTCATTCGTCATTTATGCAGCCCCAACTTGCTGCATTATTAGTCACTGGAGCCTATCCATCTGCTCCAGCTGTCACGCTGATGCTACCCTTAGGCGCCGAAACCTGTCTTCCTGTCGGCGGGAAAATTTTCGCTGACGACAAGAAGCTTGACCTACTGTTGGACCACTCCAACAAGTGCGGTCACCTGCTATCGCAACTCGTATACCACGTTTGACCCCGAGCCCTCTCGGGACTCGAGTCAAATAGGTGCGTTTTCCTATGTGGTGTCATCGCTACTATGCACACCACAACGAAACAACCAGGCCAAACTTAGCCGTTTGAGCAATGCGCAGTCTATACACCGACAAAAAGGCTCGTCGACCCAATCATGCGAAAGTATAAGAGGGTACTCCTTTTCATCTCCAACATTACGTTGTCGGCCGCCAACGTAATATCCGAAGAATGAAAGCTCGTCGCCCTCGATCAGTCCCAATATCCTTTTTGGGAACAACAATACCCAATCAAATACTTTCGCCCAATAATCCACACACTCTCTCGTGCTAATCCCTAGGGTCTCCCTAAGGTTGCTAACCACCTAGGACTATTCCTAGGCTCTGATACCACTCTAATCTGTCACGCCCCGAGTCCGCCAATTTGTACGGTTCGGGCACGCTAACAGACCCGCCAATCGGGTAAAACCTTTTTCTACCCGAAAGGAACGGTAACATCCATAATAACACAACAAGTGTATGCGGAAGCTCAATATCAGAGTACTAAAAATCACTATAAATTAAAACTTTCATTTAATAAACAACAGTTAATGCGGAAATGAAAGCATACAAGAGTGAACCATAAATTAAACTTATTACACTTTACAATTCTGAACTTGCAAATAAAATTATTACATTTCCTTTACATAATTCCTCACCATACAAGGTTCACTCAAGAAATACATAGAAAGGGATACCTCTGCTAGACCCTCTAGGTCACTATGCTGCTGGGCCCTTGCCCCTGTCGTATGCCTCGCTGTCGTCTGCATCTGATCTGTCTCGACCGCTGCATCCATTCCCGAACCTGTGGGGGGGGTCACCCAAGGGGTGTGAGAACTTACGAGCGAGTTCCCAGTGGGTTCAACCACCGAGAGAGAGTGTCCTACACCACTTGGTCCAATGGAAGCAATAATAATAGTGTGCTAGGAAACTAAAATCCTCAACATCAATATGCAGCTATGCAATAATATATCACTACACTATCTGTGTACAACCATCGACCCAGCACTACTCTGTCTAGCCACACTAGGCTGCTAAGCACCAACTCGGCCACTATGCCGCTGTATACTGGGTTCAACTAACCCGGCCACCCTGGCCACTCTATTTTTCTTTATTCTTTAGATTCTGGTGCTTTAGTTCAAGTTAACCCTTGGAAATTCTTATCCAACGGGCCCGAGCCCGGTAGTCTTGCTACCATAAGATAAGATTTCTAAGGTTGCCGATAACACTCGCGAGTGTTACCCCGTCCTGCCGGGGGACTTGTCATACGGGACACTGCCCGATAGGGTCACTGCCCAACTCTGACAAGAGTACTCTATCTACCAGTCATACGGGTCGCTGCCCGGGAGAGGGACCCTGTCCAACTCCTGACCGTTGTACGTTCGCCCCCGGAGGTACGCCCGTTTTATCTTTAATTTTTCTTTCTTTTCTTTTCTTTTTCTTTCTCTTTTATTTTAGTTCTTAGCCTCTTTGCTTTTGAACACTTGCTTTCCTTTCTTATTCGAGCTTATAGCTCCCATTTTGCCACTGGCAATTTACTTTCTCTTTTCTTCGAGCATTTAGCTCCTTGCTTTCACTTTTAGCCCTTCGAAAGTACCTCGTCCGACGGGTCACTGCCCAGGGAGTCCTGCTCCACTTGACGAGTCTCAAATTCGAAGGCGCCATTTACATTCTCTTTATACTTTTTAGCCACTTTTAGCTTGCTTTTAAACTTTGCCTTTTTACAACAATTTACCTCTTATCCTAGGTCTCGCCATAAGGATAACTAGAGAGTCTCCTGGACTCTTAAACATTTCACTTTCATTTATTTAACTCAAATTGAAGTTAAAGTTATTATCCATTTGCCCATACACCCTATGACTTTCTAGGGTTATATCTGTTAAACTCTTTAACCCTGGGATCTTATCCCATTTTTCTGATTCCTCATTGAATCCTAGAGTTAACTTAACTCTATTTTCCTGTTCCACTATTAACTTAGAGTTACACTGACTCTAATTGCATGTTCCACTGTTATATTAGAATTACATGACTCTACTTTCCTGTTTTCCCTTTCATATCTCCACATTTGATCCATTATTCCATTCTCTTGATTCCTTACTGAATCCCAGAGTCAACTTGACTCTATGCTGATCTCTAATTCACCTTAGGTTTCCTTTACCTAAGATCCATGTCATACTCATCTTAGAGTTCCTTGACTCTATGTTGAACACTAATTCTCCTTAGGTTCTCTTTACCTAAGTTCCATGCCATATACACCCTAGAGTTCTCTGACTCTATGTTGATCACTCTATCCAGTGTCCTTAGGTTATCACCTAAGACCATGCCACTCGTCCTCCCTAGGATAACTCCTAAGTTTGATGTCACTCGTTAAACCCTGAATCTAGGTTTTCTCCTAGTCTTACTACCAACATGTCCTTTTCCTTAATGCCACATGATTCCTAGGGTTATACCCTAACATGATCACACTCATAATCAACAAATCTTTCTCATACATGCAATTATTTCATTTCATTCATCAAATAGTAATTACTTCTACGCATGCATATTCATCAAGTATCTTTGGCAACCAACAGTTGCACTTTATCTCTGTGTCAATTTGCACACACACACACATCTATTCCTCTATCTCTGGCAACCAACAGTTGCCCTTATTCCATCTGAATCCATCTATACAAACAATCATAATCATGATCAACCTAACGCCTCTAACAGGCTACTATCATGCTTCAAATCGAAAAGCAAAGGAGCAAGGGGAGAGGTCACCCAATTTCGGCAGAATTCCCCACCTTGTAGTGTACCCAATTGCTTGTAGACACTTGCAATTGGTCTCCGCGCGATTCCACTTGTCTCCTCGAGCTTGCACGCAAAACAATGCACTTCTCCCGAGTCTGCACGTAAAACGGTGCACGTCCACCAAACCTGCACGCAAAACGATGCACGTCACTAAAAACCCGCACGCAAAACGGTGCACGTCATTTTAGTCTGCACGCAAAACGGTGCGCGTTAAATCAACCGGCACGCAAAACGGTGCACGTACCTCGAATCTGCACGCAAAACGGTGCACGCTTAACTGTAGGGTTGCACGCAAAACGGTGCATATTTTTCTATCCCTGCACGAAAAACGATGTATAATATTATAAACTGCACACAAAACGGTGCGCGATAAAATTATCTGCACGCAAAACGGTGCAAGTTTAACTGTAAGGTTGCACGCAAAACGGTGCATATTTTTCTATCTCTGTACGAAAAATGATGTATAATATTATAAACTGCACACAAAACGGTGCGCGATAAAATGATCTGCACGCAAAACGGTGCAAGTTTAACTGTAAGGTTGCACGCAAAACGGTGCATATTTTTCTATCTCTGCACGAAAAATGATGTATAATATTATAAACTGCATGTAAAACCGTGCACAACAACTCAATCTGTGCGCAAAACGGAGCACGTACCTCGGATTGGCACGCAAAACGAGGCGCGCCAAAATTGTCTCCGACAGTCCGCGCAGCAAAACGGCGCAGTATAACTCAGTTCCTAACACGCAACACGGTATGGGGTCAAATCCAAAATCCAAAAAGACGGCTAAAACTGTGCTAAAAATACCGTAAAAACGACGAACGGGGCCTACCTCGTCACCGTCGTGCCGCCCAACTAATTTTTGGAGCGCTTTGCGCGCTTCACGAGGTCCACGGCGCGTCACAAAAACCCCCAAAATCTCCTGCCTCTCTCTCTCTCTCTCTCTCTCTCTCTCTCTCTCTCTCTCTCTACTGCTCGGGTGGAGAAGCAAAAATGAGAAAAGAGAAGCTGCGCGGGGAAGAAGGAAGAAAGAAGAAGAAAAGAAGAAGAAAAGAGGGAGAAAGGGTTCTGTGGACCCGGTCCATGACGCTGCCCAATAGAAAACCGACACGTGGCGGTTCAAATTTGAATTTCAAATTTGAAATCCCAGCCGCACGGGCGCAACACCCGCGCGCCATGACGCGCAGCTGGGTGCTGCCACGTGGCATCCCAAGTGTGATCATGTTTTATCGTTTTCGCCCTGTTTTCTGACCATTTTTCGTCCGTTTTCGTCCAAATTTGACAGGCGGCTTCGTTTTAGCTTAATTTATCACAGAAAAATTTAAATTTTCAGTTTGGCCCATTTCTGGGTCACCAAAGCCCTACTGTGTCCAGAATCATTGGCGGACCCCGTTCTCGCAATCCGGGTATCTGATCGACACGAAATTTTTACTGTGACCTTAAAACATAATTACACATCTCTTATAATTTTCTCAGAATTTTTTGACACTATTGTCGGAGCCCGTTCCTACTATCCGGCCTCCGATCAACGCGAAACTTTTTCTGTGACCTTAAAACATATTTACGGGGCTCCCGTAATTTTTTCGAAATTTTCTGACACTGCAAATTTTTCACTAAAAATCCGGGCCCCCTTTCTCCAATAAATTTTTATATCTCTCCATTTTAACCCGATTTGGGCCCAACGCGCGTCCACATATTCTTTACTCCCCTAACTTTCATAACAATAGTATTTCATACCACCTTTATTTACATTTATTTATGGGCCGAAAATCCGGTACTTTACACATGACCCTATTAGCTACCCCATGTCCTATGCAAAACAGAAATATTCCTAACTGTTCCTCAATTGTCATATTGCGTGTGTTCTGTACCATTCCCTTTCGGAGTAGCTCATCGCGCAGTGCAATGAAAGTCGTGGTCGGCATTCGAAAATGGTCATACCCACGATCAGGATGACCATTCAATATATCACATATTAGCTGGTGCCTTGTAAATGGACGGGTACGACACGGTTGCTTTTCGACGGTTTCCGTAAATGTGAGGTAACCTTGCTGAATCAACATTGCAAGTACATCATCCCATATGTCATCATCATCATGTAAAAGGTCCCGTAAGACGGTACTGATTGTGGAGGTAAACACATTACCATCATTCGAATCACCCATTTATGCTGTAAGTACAATATATATTGAACATTGACAATCGCAATATATGGGGTTAAAATACAACACAACTTCAAACATTACTGTTAATAAAGTCAATATTTACAAAGTACATCAACCATCATGCGAAATAAAGAAATAATTGTCTACGTAGCATAATACATAGAATGTCAACGGTCTAAATAAAAAAAACGAAAGCATAAACATTTTAAATGAAATCTACACTCCAGGAAAGATTTGCCTATATAGTACATTTTGCATTGCGACTTGTCGGTCAACCCACATTACAGCTATGTCGTCTGTCATGGTCATGAAGAGTTGACGATTATTTGGCTCTTTCAGGGCTTCGCCTGCAAGTAGCACCCTTTCTGGAGTAATAGATGGCATAGCATACACTCGGGCCATGCACTCCTGGATGGTTGGAATAACAGGTCTACTCGTCTTTTCGGACTGATAAATTTCACGGGCAAGCTCAAGCTTTTGCCTGCCTATTTCAACCATCTCAGAGATTACAGCAAGCCCGGCGTCAGCTTTGCGCCGCCGTCCCCCTGCAGTCGGGGTATTTTTGGGTCTAGGGTTTGTGGGATCTGGGGAGCGTGGACGTTTTCCCCCAGAACCGCTACCACTAGCACTACCTCCGACAGTTGGGATTTCAGGAGTAGGGGTTGGAGAGTCGGAGAATTGCGTCGCCCTTATATTTGCATATTGAGGCGCTCCAGAAGATCCTGCTTCAAATGGACTAGATGAGATATTGAAAGTCGACATTCGCACCCCAATAAGAGTATCATCCTCACCAGGGGAAGATGAGGATGGACTTTCAACATTTTGAGGTCCAGGCATAGTAGTAGCATAACCATATTGGTCAGTGGCCGTTGTTTTCTCGGTCAAGAAGGCCAGATCCTTATAAGCCGGAAATGGCCTACCTCGACATTTTGCGTATGCCGGATTATCCTGGAGAAAGATTTAAATGAATGTCTAATGTCAATTATGTGTATAGTACGCGAGCCTTTACAAAAATCTTTATGATTGTAGGTTAAATTTACCGCAATGACTGCATCCCAGTCAACTGGATCACCGGCGGTCGGGATATTGTTTATAAAGTCCCAGCCCCAACCACTCTTGTTGGCTAAAGAGTTATAAAGCATGAATGTTCGCTTTAAAACTTTTAGTCGATTCTTTATTTGTTCTTTGCTCAATTGCAAGTTGGTCCTTGCATTGAACGCAGATATGATTCGAACCCAGGCTACACTGGTGAACGACCCATTAACGAAGTTCCCCAATGCATGCTCTTCAGTGAGCAAAGCCAAAAAAATTGAGTCCATCATTTCAGACCAATTCTGGGTTCGGGTATGCGGTTGGGCTGGCTGCCCAAAACTACCCTCCTGTGAAGCTAGGATATTAGGGATGCCTTCGAATGCCACACTTTTTCTTGCTTGATGTTTTGTTTGTTTCTTGAATGGACGCATTTGAAATAAGGTGTTTGGTTGGCACAAAGATAACAATAAGTTAAGTACAAATTAAAGTGAATTACTAGTACCACTCTCAATCATACAAGATGAAAAATGTGTAGTTGAAATCATTCGGAGCTATCTAATTGAACGGGTATTGCCGGGGAATTTCAACCATTACAAAAACTTAGTATATTTAAATACTTAATTGACTCAATTGATTGCCAAAGGGTATGGGGGTGCAGTGGATTATAAATCCATGCCATCCATCAGATACTTCTGGCAACCGTCATCACCGTCGATATTTTAAGCAATTATCCGACAAACCCACTTTTCCGACTGTATATATATGCCCATTTGATGGTTGTAGTGATATTGTCATATTGTTTGAGAGAAATGTGTGTTGCTTGAACTAATTGTGCCATATTGTTAGAGATAAATGTGTGCTGCTTGAAATAATAGTGCCATCTTGTTTGATAGAAATGGGTGATGGTTGAACTTCTATTGCCATCTCTTTGCCTTAATATGCTCTGATTGTGTGTAGGCTGCCTATAACCCATGTTGCCTTCTTATATGCTGTTTGTGTGTATGCTGCCTATCAGCCGACAGCATATTTCTTTTTATTAAAAAAATTTGACTCAAATGATTGCCAAATGGTATGGGGCTGCAGTGGATTGTAAATCTATGCCATCCATCAGATACTTATGGCAACCGTCATCATCGTCGATTTGTTTATCACATCTTAAACAAAAGCTCCTTGAGCGCATACACACAAAAATCACAAAAAAGGGCAACAGGGGATAGGAAGCATACACACATCCAGCATAGAAGATGCCAACATTTCACAATTAGTACACATTATTAGTGCAACCAGCACACATTTATCTCAAACAAGATGGCAATATTAGTTCAACCAACTCACATTATCACTCCAAGATGGCACTATTAGTTCAACCAGCACACATTTCTCTCAAACAAGAGGGCACTATTAAATCAACCAGATCAAATTTCTCTCAAATAAGATGACAATATTAGTTCAACTAGCACACAGTTCTCTCAAACAAGATGGCACAATTAGTACAAGCAGCACACATTTCTCTCAAACAACATGGCACAATTAGTTCAAGCATCACACATTTGTCTCTAACAACATGGCATAATAAGTTCAAGCATCACAAATTTATCTCAAACAACATGGCACAATTAGTTCAAGCATCACACATATGTCAATAACAACATGGCATAATAAGTTCAAGCATCACAAATTTATCTCCAACAATATGGCACAATTAGTTCAAGCATCACACATTTGTCTCTAACAATATGGCACAATTAGTTCAAGCATCACACATTTGTCTCTAACAACATGGCATAATTAGTTCAAGCATCACAAATTTATCTCTAACAACATAGCACAATTAGTACAAGCATCACAAATTTATCTCTAACAACATGGCACAATTAGTACAAGCATCACAAATTTATCTATAACAATATGGCACAATTAGTACAAGCAGCTCACATTTTTCTCTAACAACATGGCACAATTAGTTCAAGCATCTCACATTTGTCTCTAACAACATGGCAAAATTAGTTCAAGCATCACAAATTTATCTCTAACAACATGGCACCATATGTACAAGCAGCACACATTTCTCTCTAAAAATATGGCATAATTAGTATAAGCAGCACAAATTTATCTCACAACATGGCAAATTTATTCAAGCAGCACACACTTCTTTTCAAACAATATGACAAAATTACTTCAAACAGCCCACATTTATAAATAAACAAGATGGCACAATTATTTACCTTTTTAGGAGTATTCCAAACCTGTGAAGAAGCAAAGGAGAGGCACACTATGGCTCGGTGCACCGAGCAAGCTCCTCGGTTCGCGGACCAAGAGGGGGGAAGAGGGAGCTGGTCCGAATGCCGAGATAGAGGCGGAGAGTGTTCCGGGGAGGCGCGGGGGTCCGATCTACGTTCCTCGATTACCGTGCCGCGCCGAGGAAGGAGATCGCTCGGATCGGACCAAAAGGGGGAAAGAGTAAAGGGATCCGAATGCCGAGATGGAGGCGGACGGGGTTCCGGGGACGCGCGGACCTCCGATCTGCCTACCTCGGTTACCGAGCCGCACCGGGAAGGAAGAAGCAGACTAGCTCGGAGAAGGGGAAAGAGGGTTGGGTCCGGAGAAGAGGAGTGCTCGGAAAATGTACTCCGAGGTGATTGTGGTCCGCCTCTCGGGAAGAAGTCGGAGCAAGATGGAGAGCTCGGCAGAGATGGAGATGGAGGAAGAGAGCAGGGCAACAATGGAGGAGTGAAGAGGGAGAGGGAATATTGCCTCGGTCACCGCGCGGAGTTTGCTATGAGTGGGTATTCCCGGGGGGGGGGGGGGATTGCTAAACCCCCCCTTAGCGGGTTATCCGTGGATAACCCGCTAAGGGGGGGTTTACAACCCCCCCCCCCCCCCCCCCCCACAAATAGTGTTTGGGTTTAATTTTGGGGATAAGGGGGTTATTCCCCCCTTATCCCCCTAACCAAACGCACGCTTAGAGTTTAATTTTCATTTGCTTGTTAATAATTACAAAAAAAAAAAAGAAAAGAGAAAAAAAAGGAATTTAATTAATTTTTGGAGTTATAGTTTAAAAAAGAGGTTTAAAAATTTTGTGTCACACAAGTAGTTATGGTTTCTTATTGATTACACACTAATGAAAAATCCATTCATAAATTTTTGGAGTTGTTTCCTAATAAAAAGTATTTAAAGATGATTATTTAATAATACGTTGCTTTGAGATTCGTGTCTTGTATATGATGAATTCCCCTTTCACTCTCGCTTCCCCCCTCGTTCTAACGTTTTTGGCGGCCCCGACCTCGAAGGTCCTCCGATGGCGACGCCGCCACCCTCCTCCGTCGTCTCCCTCGGCGGCAAGGGCTCCTCCCTCACCGCCGACGCGGTGTACTCCGTCGCCGGAGGGATCTCCGGCGTACGGATCGACTCCTCAGCCGGCGAGAAGCTTGCCCAGTCCAAGAGCTCCTCCCCTCCTCCGCCGCTCTCCGATGCTACGCAAAACCCTAGATTCCTAACCCTAGAGGAGTCCCGAGCCGCCCTTGCCGTCCTCCTCAACAAGATCCTCGTCGCCGACGCCTCCATGCGTCCCCCACTACCCAGCCTGATCGAGGAGACCCTGTCCCTCCCATCGGGCCACGAAACCCTAGATTTCGGATCCGCACTAGGGTTCCTTGAGTCCATATGCCGGTTGAATGGGAGAAAGGTGGAGGAGATTAAAGTTTCCGGCGATGAAATCGGGGTTTTCGAAGCCTCCGCCGCTGCTCCGACCGCGATCTGCGCGATCCTGGACTGCTGCTCCTCAGCAATGGTGAGGGTGTGCGACGCAGTGGCGGCGCTCTCCTGCGAGGCAGCTAGGGCTGACGTGGGGGCCTTCGATTTGCCGGTCTCGGGCGACGGCTTCTCGATCAAGGACGAGACGGATGTAGCCGGAGACATGAAGGTGATGCTCTTCGGTTCGAAGCTCGTAGGGCAGAATCATGCCGACTCTTTCACGGAGATCCCCACCGTCCATGGGAGCTTCAGGGAGGCTGTGAGGACACTCCATGGGAGGACCCGCGTTGAGCTGAACTCTTCCATTAAGGTCAGGAAGAGAACTAGTCTCAGTAATCACGGAAAGGAGAAAGCTTTGGTGGCGTCTGCGCTCCCTCTGGCTATGGCGATTCGGTCCATGAGTGAGATTAGTCTGGGGCGAGCCAAATTGATCGTTGAATCGATCCGAGATGTTGGTCTCAGGTCTACGGTTTCTGAATTATTTCAAAATCGGTGTCCGGGCTCTGACGGATTGAAGGACCAATTTGATTCAGTAATGCGAAATGCTGCTGCTGGATCAGATTATTTGTCTGTTTTGAGTGGTGTTTATGATCTTTTAGTTAAATTTAGGAACATTCTTGCTTGGGAGGCTGCATTGGCTTTGTTCACAATTGAGGTCGATGATTCAATCGAGAAAATCCAGGGGAGTTCTTCGACGAATGCCAAGCCAAATGGAGAAACTGCGAAAGGTGACAAGAAGAGCGAGAAGAAAAAGAAGAAGACTTTAGGAAAAGGGACTTCTGCTGTAATGCAGCTTCTTAGAATCCGAGTAATGAATGAAAAGGAGATAACAAGTGAGCATGTCGCAGCGCTTGTTGATTGGGCTCGTGACCTTTCCTTTTATTTTGATCCGAAGGACAAAGGGCTTGATACATTGATAGAAAAAGTGAAAGAGATTGTTGAGAGCAACGAAGTCAGGAGACTTCCTAAAATTCCCAAGGTGAGAAATATGTACTAACTGAATGTGTGCCTACAGCCCTTAAGTGCTTATAATTTTCCAAAGTCACTTATAATTCGACACGTTTGGTCAACTTCTCTTTTAGGGTACCCGTGATTTTGGGAAAGAACAAATGGCCATAAGAGAACGTGCATTTTCCATTATTACCGGTGTTTTCAAGATGCATGGAGCAGTGGGCCTTGATACTCCTGTATTCGAGCTGAGAGAGACTCTCATGGGGAAATATGGGGAAGATTCAAAGTTGATATATGACCTCGCTGATCAGGTAAAATTTTGAAGACAGCTAACAACATTTTAGTGTTTCTGTCGAATTACTTTTGCCCTTACTCTTATTTTATTGTAAAAAAAGAATGATTGAGCGCATCAAGCTCCAAACAGTGTGTATTTGGGCAACTCATCGCATGTGTTTTTGTAGCATTTATACTTGTAATACTGCTCTACTTGACTTTATAGCTTAAGATCGTGAAGGAGTTATTTCTAAGTAGGTATTTGCAATTTGTGTTTTCATCGGAATATCAAGTATGCTACTAATTTTTGTTCATCCTGGTAAATTAGTATTGACTGCTTCCTAAAACGGCTTGCATATTTTGTTTTGGCAGGGTGGCGAGCTTTGTTCTTTGAGATATGATCTAACTGTTCCATTTGCCCGATACCTGGCCATGAATAACATCAGTGCATTGAAAAGGTACCAAATAGCAAAAGTGTATAGGAGGGATAATCCCTCAAAGGGAAGGTATCGTGAGTTCTATCAATGTGACTTTGATATAGCAGGCCAGTATGAGCCAATGGAACCTGACTTTGAGGTCATTAAAGTATTAACGGAATTGCTGGATCGACTTGACATTGGCACCTATGAGGTACTCTTGGTTGTTTGTTTACTTAATTCACTGTTTGGTCTAATATTGTGTATATACCTATTTAGCTCATCTTGCCTGAGAAGAGGGTGCTGTTAATGATGTGTAGAAGTACGATTCTCAGCATAATCGATTACTATATAGGTTAAATGTATAGGTAAAATGTGTGCATCTTCCCTGTACTGTCGCGATATTGACCTACTCTCTGACTTTTCACTTAAAAACAATTTAGCCTTTAAACTTTCTTGTATACTGCAATTCCATCCTTGGCCATTGAAAAGATCAGAAACCACATGATTATCTTCTCCTGAAAATTGACCTTTCTAATCTTGTTTCAAGTGCACTGAAACAAGATCTTCGTTTGACAGAAGGGACAAATTGTCATTACAGGTTTTCTTTGTATTATTATTATTATTTTTCTACAGTCAGGGATGCAATTGCCATATATTAGAAAGTTTACGCACTAAAGTGTTAAGTGCGAAGTTCTGGGACTAGGTTGCAATATCATATAGTATAAGGACCACCTATACATTTTGATGTTAGGTGATTTGCTGAGCCTCGAATGTCTAAAATATTGCACTTAGACTATTTTCTATCATCTGCAGATAAAGCTAAATCATCGGAAGCTATTGGATGGAATGTTGGAGATTTGTGGTGTGCCTCCTGAAAAGTTTAGGACAGTTTGTTCAAGTATAGATAAGTTAGACAAGCAAGCATTTGAGCAGATAAAGAAGGAACTGGTAAGAAATTACTTCATCTGTACAATTAGTAACAGTGAAAAGAAAAAAGAAATGGATATTGCAATCTATGTAGCTACTAAATTAACTTAATATATTCTCTTTGTTGATTATACCTTCACTAGGTGGAAGAGAAAGGGTTAGCTATTGAAACAGCAGAGAAAATCGGCACATTTGTGGTAAAAAGGGGGCCATCACTTGAAATCCTTTCTGAATTGAAGAAAGAAGGTAGCCAGTTTATGGAGAACAGTGGCTCTGTCGTTGCGTTGAATGAGCTAGATGTATTATTTGAAGCGCTTGAAAAATCAAACTGTCTAGACAAAGTGATCTTTGACTTGAGTCTGGCTAGAGGCCTCGATTACTATACTGGAGTAATATACGAGGCAGTCTTCAAGGGTGCTACACAGGTGAGACATATTGTTTCTAATTGCATAAACAGAGATATGAATTTCTTCCTGTGCTTCATGATTGTCACAGCATATAGTAGCAAGGCAACGCTCCATAGTGTTGAACCACCTAGAATCATATTTTATTTCTATAGAGCAAAACTGAAGAGTTTTTATCTTATTCGTAAGTGCCTTTAAACCCTTTGGATTATCGTTGCCTTAACAATCTGCCTTTTTTGGTGTTCTTCTAGATATCTGTATTCTTTTTTTTTTGCATGCACGCGCACATAGATCCATAAATGCTTATGTCATGATGATATATAATCTTGCTATGCTATGTAAATCCAGTGCGACTGTATTGGACTTTATGTTGAACAACTGAAATGTTTGTACTATGACGATTTTGAGGTGGTACAGCACCTCACCACTGCCACAATGAGTTATTTCTTGCATAAATCCTAGGCTTCATTTACAGATTACCAAATCCATAATTTCAAAATCTCTCATTTCGTTTTCAGTACTTCAGGTCATGAGATTTACTCCTTTCTTACTTATTTTCAATCCTTAGGTTGGTTCCATTGCAGCAGGGGGTCGCTATGATAACCTGGTAGGAATGTTCAGCGGAAAACAGGTCCCTGCAGTTGGTGTCAGCCTTGGAATTGAAAGAGTCTTTACAATTATGGAGCAGCTGGAAAAGGACAGGAACCAGGTATTGTTCACTGCCTTTCCAATTGGCATTTGTCAACTTTCTCCAATGCATTAAAATCCTTCTGCTTGTCACTCTTTTAGTGCATTTCCATTTTTAAAATGGGTTGGTTTTTTCCACTCTTCTATGCCATTCCCCGGAAACCTGTGCCTTCACAGGCGTACTCCATTTCTCAAAAAACGAGTCCACAGTAAGATATGATTGTTTGGTCCCATGTTTCGGCACGCTGCAATTTCTTCCTCTTTTTCTATTTACGTAGGAACCTTTACTACCCAAAATATATCCCACGGTTTCTCTACACAAATACCATCAGGGTTAAGCACCAAAAGTAAGAAGGTTTCGTCACACTCTCCTATATTTAGGTGGCTTATATTATATCGGAAACGATATGTGGTCTTTCAACATATGCTATCTTTTTCATTGTGCATTAGAATACCTAGGAAATTGATGAATTAGTTCTGTTAACCATGTCATAGGTTATTCGTGCAACTGAGACGCAAGTTCTGGTGGCTATTCTTGGGAAAGACCTTACTCTGGCGGCTGAGCTCGTGAGTGAGTTGTGGAATGCCAAAATAAATGCCGAATTCAAGCTCACCAAGAGGGTGATGAACCACATTACCTATGCCAAGCAGTCCGGCATTCCTTGGATGGTGCTGGTTGGTGAGTCCGAACTTGAAAAAGGCATCATCAAGTTGAAGAACATCGAAGCAAACCAAGAAGAGGAGGTCCACAGGAAAACCTTTGTTGAGGAGCTTCAAAGAAGGCTTAACAATGCTTGATAAAGCTAATATACAACAATATTCGGAGGGACAAGTGCATGTGTACATTGCATTTTTTTCTAGCTAGCGGCCTCAACCATTTTGATCATTTGGCAATCTAATTTAAACAGCCAAAATATTAGATGTTTATGATGATTTACGTATTATGACAACTGTTAGTTGCTATTTACTAGGTAGGAAGAGTCTTGTGTACCAAATTAAATGCATGTTTTGGCCTTGTTAGTCATGCAAGATATAATTGTCAAAATCAAGCCTTCGCGATGCCTAACAATTTAGATTGGCTTTATGAAGCTACTTCTGGAGCCAATATTTACTGAGAGGAGGAGAAAGTAAAAGCGATATAGTTTGCTCTTCGTAGAGCATTAGATCTTTAAGGGAAGTAGGTCCCCCTCATACCTGTTGCCTGTTGGTATTCTCAGCTACTCTGATTGAATGATGAATCAGATTACTAAATCTTGGTACTACCTTGGTCTTCTACAGGATTTATGTTAATTACTTATTTAGTTGTCGTTATTTTTTCTTCGTTTGTCATATACGTCTTTGAAGATATAGCTTATGCTGCTTTTTTGCCTCTAAATTTTTTCTGATGTTGTCGTTTTAGTATTTAGGCTATTTATTATTTTTAAAATTCTTATTTGGACGACAATCTAGGTGTTACTTCATGCTGTTACGGTTTCGGCATAAAAATTTCTTGAATCCATCCAGATTCTTTAGATAGAAGACCTCTTGTGAAACTAATTTCTGTTCCCCGCATTTCACTTACAGTGTTCCCTCTCATTTGTTTGTACTCTCCCTTTGCAGTTATTTTTGGCCAGAGAATCTCTATTAAAATTTTCTACAGCAAGGCACACAAAGGGATCAAAAGCTGTTTACTGTTTAGCTTGTTTAATTTCTCTAATCGAACAGGTCAAAATTTCATATTTATTTATTCGTTAACTAAATCGCAGGTGAGGTATAAGGAGTTCGCGGCGGAGGCGCAGGGGATAGGGAGGGTGTGGCACTCGAACGTGGTGCGGCTGAGGGCCTACTACTGGGCGCAGGACGAGAAGCTGCTCATCACCGACTTCATCTCCAACGGCAACCTCGCCGCCGCCCTCCGAGGTCAGTCTGTCCTTTTCCCCCTTCCCTATATATGTTTTCTTTTTCTTTCTTATTTTTTAAGGTTATTTTAAGATTTGATTTACGGTTTTAGAATAGTGTAGTATGCAAGGTTTTAAGTATCCATCGGCACGGGCCGTATCTACCGTGCCGTACCGTGCCAACAAGATACCGGCACGATACAGCTCCCGTGCCGATGACACAGTTCAAAACCCTTTTTTCTTAAAATTACTAAGTAATTTTCTTAATAAAGTTCAAAATATTTGATAAAGATACATATAAGCATTAAAAAATTTGTTGCTAAAAAATTAATATTTCATGCAATTATGTGTCGGCACGCATGTATTTTTTGTGACCGGCACTCATCGGCACGGCTCGGCACGCACCGTGCCGTACCGTGCCGGCAAGTTTTCGGCACGACCCCGTGCCACGGCACTTAAATCCTTGGTAGTATGATAACTTTCCAAAAAAATAAATAAATTAATTCGCTTGGTTTCGAAGCTCACCACAGTACCAGACAGGGGTGTAATGTAGTGTTGTCCTGTATTCTGCACCAGTTTTTCACCAGCGATGAGTCAACCGTTAAAAAAAAAAATACCAGTAGAAAAGGGTACCAACACTCGTCGATTCGGCAAGATGAATTGGCTAGTCAAACAGCCAATTCCGTAAAATAGGTGGGCCCACATTACATATTTACATGCATGGTGGGCCCCAAGAATCCAACGGAGTCAATTCGGCTTTCCCAATTGGTAGGAAAATAAAAATAAAAAATGGTCCATATATTTATGCCATTCAAATTATACCACACCAATGTAGATCACCATAAATAAACACTGGAATGCGACTTTGTAGTCATTATTGTAGTCACTCAATACAAGAACACAAGTAGGTGAAGCAGGATAAGAAAAGTAAGCTGTCAGATTAGTTATTCATTTCTGTAAAATAATTATTTTACTTTTCACTTTAGAAAATAACTTCATGTTGGTAGCTGACATGACAAACATGTGGTCTTTTTGTGATCTAAGCTGCTGAAATTCAATGTCACCAAAAAAAAATTGTATGAACAGTAGGTTACCAAGGCAGCATTTCTCCTAACTTTTTCAGAGTCTGAAAGAGCAGAAGGAAAAGAGATGAAATAGGAAAAAGCCACTTTTCCTGTTCCCTTAAGTAGAGGAAAGGGGCTTAATTGTGTATGACATTGGAGGCTCCTTTAATTGGTGGTGTTGTAAAATTTGTCAGAGTCTAAACCCCTCTTTATGTGGGACTAAATGCCTTAAAAGGAGGGGAAAAGATGGGGCACAACACAACTACTTCTGAGATCTGTTTAAGCTTTTGCCTGCAGCTTGTTTAGTTGCCTAAGTTGAGAGCAGTACTGTATGCTTTATTCCACAAAGATTTTGAGCTGTAACTCTAAACCATCAGCTTTCCTAAAATTTTAGAAAATAATTAAGAGTCAGGGCCCTACATCAGCACTTTGTTCGGACCAAATGATACCACGTTTCTGTTTCTATGTTGCTTTCCATGGAAATTAACCTTTACCAAAAAGATTTATAAAATTGTGATCACTAATCACCAGCGAGAAACATAGGTGCTCTTCCACTCGCATATATCATGAGCAATGATCAATAGGTATATATGGTAATTATAATAATAATTATTAGTGGTCGTAAGTGTTGTGTCGCTATATCTGTATGGCATCTATGATTATAAGCTTTTAAGAACTTGGAATCAACAATGATCTATTATTATATTGTATAATTATGAGCTTCCAAGAGTTAGCATCAATGAAAAAAGAAACAGTTACTGAGATGGTATTTGTTCTCTCTCTGTATATTGACTAATTAAGTCAAATAACTCTGATTATTATGTCTTTTATCTTATGCTTCATTGGTTAGGTCGATCTGGTCAACCGAGCCTATCCTGGTCAAACCGGCTGCGCATAGCGAAGGGCTCGGCCCGTGGGCTGGCCCACATCCACGAGTACAGCCCACGAAAGTTCGTCCAGGGGGATGTCAAGCCCACCAACATTCCTCCTCGACGCCGACTACAACCCCTACGTTGGTGACTTGGGCCTCGACCGCCTCATCACCCTCGCCGGCGTCAACGACGACCTCTCATCCTCATCCGCCGCCTCCACATTCATGGGCCGGGCCCTCCCGCCCACGAAGCCCGCAATGCCTGAGCGGCCCAACAACTACCGGGCCCCCGAAGCCCGCATCCGTGGGGCCCGGCCCACTCAAAGGTCGTATTTGGAAAAATAATAATAATAATAATAATATATCGTGCTCCATCGGCTTAAGTTTTTAAATGATAATAATCATTTTACAGGTGGGACGTGTACTCCTTTGGCGTGGTGCTGCTGGAAATGTTGACTCACCCTCCACATCATTAGGGATGTCAACTGGTCGGATTCTGGGCGGATTTTCAAAAACCCAAACTTGAACCCGAGTACCAAATCCGAATCCGATGGATTTTAAAAATCCATATCCAAATCCGAACTCGACCAAAAATCCAAAACCCGAATCCGAAAATCCAAACCTGAACCAATTATTTTTCCTTTTCTCTTTACAATATTTCAAAATATATTATATTAAATTTAAAATTTTAAAATATAAATTTAAATATAATATCAAATATTTATATACACATATATTATATAACGTAAAATCAATTCGGGTTCGGGTCGGATACAATCAAAATCCATATCCAAATTCAAATCCGTCAGGTTTTTATTTTTTATATCCATATCCAAATTCATATCTGTTTAACATCGAATAAATTTATTCCTTTCGGATTCGGGTTCAGATAAAATTTCGAGTATCTGCACCCATTGACATACCTACACATCATCGACGTCAGCGGCTCCAACGGTGCCAGAGCTGGTGAGGTGGGTGAGGCAGGGGTTCGAGGACGCGAAGCCGTTGGCGGAGCTGGTGGAGGAATCACTTTGCCGTGTGGTGAACGCGAAGGAGTTGATCTCGGCATTCCACATCGCTTTGGCGTGCACCGAACAAGACCCGGAGCAGCGGCCCAGGATGAAGACGGCCCAGGATGAAGACGTTCGCGGAGAATCTCGGCAAGGTGGGCTCATGAAGAAAATGGTTCCAAATTAAGTTGTTGATTTGTGGAAAAATGATAGGTACAAGAAAGCGGCATTAGCTGCAGCAAGTTGGCTGGCGCGACTTCCCCTACGGGGGCAGTAGGCCAAAACTACTGTGGCTGCTCTTAGCGCGGAGAACTTCCGAAAGGGTGGGCTACCAAGCAGAGCTTGCTAACGAAAGCAACAGTGGCTCCAAGGTAAAAGAAATTTTTGCCTATTGTTGTTATCTTTATTCTTATCATATCATTATTATGGTTGATTACAAAATTAGTCCCAGAAGTTTAATTATGATTTGGGTTTAGTCTCTCCAGCTTCATTTGTTGCAATTTAGTCCCGAAAATTTGTTCTTCATTTAAACTGTGTCTTTTTTTACCCTGCTCTCTGCAACATGATAAGATTTTATCAGTGTTTAAACTTGGAGGACGAAGTTGAAACTTGAAAATTGTAAGATAATTATCATTATTGTCAAACAAAGTGATTTTTAGTTGTTTCATTGGGACTCGCAGCAATTTGCCCATCTTCAAAAATCATCAAACAGAGTGAGATTCTTATAGCAACTACTCAGGATGGAAACCAATTCTCCATTGCTCATTGAGATGGAACAAAGTAGCAGCATGGTTCTAACCAGGAGATGAAGATTCTCTCTGCCTCTTGCTTAAGGTACTCGTATTCTTTGTAATTTTGATTCCTTTTTAAAGTTCGTAATAATGCTTCGTGTTTTTTTTTAAAAAAATTTTCTTTAGTTATAAACTATAAATAGAATCACACAATTAGTGGTCTTACATTTTTAGTCACCAAGATTATTTTAGCTTTCATTTTGGATTTGAAATCACCTATAACTTAGCGTTTGAACCTAGGCCCCTCTTGTTCAGTAAAAGATAAGTTCTGCCCGAGAGGGCAGTTCCGTACCGTAGTCGTTCGCCCCGTCAATCCTCCATGACCCAAATAACTCAATTTTCGTCCATGAACAATTTGTGTCAATGCATTAGTTCGATCCAAAACTTGAGATAAAAACGATTCATAAGTAGTTGTTAATGAAGTTGAAGTTACCAAATTTTGTGGAGTCGGTATCAATTTATGCCTAATTGCTCCACATATAGTTCCTCTAACCGCATTTTCTAAACGAACAAGAGCCAATCCGAATTGATCCTGTAACAGATCTGCTATAGAATGAATACGTTTATTTTTCAAGTAATTCATATCGTCAAATGTACAACTCAACATAACTATTATCTAAAACCTATTGGTCGTAGTCATAGCATTTCTCTTTCTAAAAGCCAAAACTGTAGTCTAGACTCTGCAGGTTTCAAAACAACATTAAAAGGTCTGTTTGGATGTATAGTGAAAAATTGCCATAGAATTTATAAGCTGTGGTTACAAACAAGCTCTGTAGAAGGCATAGCTCTTTGCATACACCATTGCTTCTATCTCCTTAACCTTTTAAAGTCATCTGCCATTGGGCTTTTTTTTACATTTAGCCTCCTAAAAAATTTTGTTTTTAAAAATAGTATTATAAAAATTAAATTTGCAAAAATGATGCAAAAATGATCGAATGCTTGTCACGCTTGTGCGTCACGCAGGTGGACTGGGTGGTGAGGTGGATGGTATGTTGAACAAGACGAATTCGAACACGAGAATCATTTTCTGTGTTTAGATTGTTAGTTGTTAGGTTGTTAGAATTTTATTGATAGGTTAGAATTCTTTAGATCGGTAGAATTGGATATTTAATTGTTAGAATTTTATTGATTGATGTTGGAATTTTTTTAGATGGTTAGAATTATATGTGATTTGTTAAAATTTTTATGTGATTGTTAGAATTATATATGATAAAAAAAAATGATAAATAATTTACCGTCTCTTCTAAATTATTTATTATTTTTAATAAAATTTAAAAGGACGGTGAATTATTTATTATTTTTTTAAATTATATATAATTTTAACAATCACATAAAATTTTAATAAATCACATATAATTCTAACAATCTAAAAAATTCCAACAACCTACCAACCTATCAATAAAATTTTAACAATCAAATATTATCAAATTCTAACATTCTAAAAAATTCTAATAGTCTGCCAGTAAAATTCTAACGCCCCTTACAATCTAATACAAATGTTTGAACGGAGTGATTGGTTCATGTGTTCAACATATCTTGAAGAACCATTGGTTTACCGTGCTCAACTTACCATCCACCTCACCGTCCAGTCCGCACACATAGCGCCTGTATGGCAGGGTCATTTTTATAAATTTAATTTTTATAGGGTTATTTTTAAAAATAATTTTTTTTAAGAGCTAAATGCAAAAGAAGTCCAAAATAAAACTAAGTGCTCAAAAGCATTTTCCTTGTCATAAATGCACATATATGCAGCCCCTGAACTTCTAGCTTTTTTGCAACTAATTTTATTTTATTTTATTTTATTTTTTTTTTGTTCTGCAGTTTGCCTCTCTACACTTTATCAAAGAACTACGTTATGCGTGCATGAGATCTTGTAAAGCATGTACACAGATAATTTACTTGATCTTCTCTTTTAATATATAAAGGTATATGTACATTTATTCTAATTTTATTGCTAGAAGAAGTATTTAATGCACATCAGAACAATAAAATGTGACACTAATAATTACATATCGAATGAAAATAAATTGTGATTGAATTTATAAGAACAATGGACACGAATAATAATAATAATTAAATTTAAGTATTTTAGGTGGGAATTTTTTTTTTAAATAACCCTACAAGTTTTTGATATTTAGAAAATAATCTTTTGAATTTTTTTTTTGTAAAACTAATCCTCCTTTTGCCAGCAGGGCGCCACGGAGGATGGTTGACCTGAAGACGCTGAATCGTTCAGCGTCTTCACAAAAATTCTGTGAAGACGCTGAATGAATCAGCGCCTTCATTCTATGTGCTGAAGGCGCTGTTTCATTCAGCGCATTCAGCATGCGCTGAGGACTTGGCCAATTTTTTCAAAAATTGGCCAAGTCGAAAATTGGCTAAGTCCTCAGATATAACTGCTGAATGCGCTGAACTATTCAGCGTCTTTGACATAATTATTAGAGGCGCTGAATAGTTCAGCCTCTTTTGTGTAAAACACTAAAGGCGCCGAGTAAATCATCGCCTTTAGTGGTTTACACTAAAGGCGCTGAGTCGCTAGCGCCTTTAGCTGGAACTCCACACATAACTTTAGTCTACTTTAAAAAAAGCTCAAATTTGTACAACAAGTTGCAAACAATGACAATTAACATTGAAAAAGCTAAAACAACATTCACAAACACCAAATGAAGGTCCAACAATCATGACATTCATAAATCACAGTTGAGTAACAATATGAAAATGAACATTACAAAAATGTCTATAATACAACCTCAACCACAAAAGCTCAATTTCGAGCACGTCCTTGACCTCGACGTCCTCGGCCACGCCCACATCCACGCCCACGCCCTCGCCCACGGGGAACAACAAGGTCGATAATAGGTATATCATCGAGATGCTCGACTGCTGCCAACTGATCGAGCTCCTCGATTGATACCACCCTCATCCTGCTCAACAATATGCTGGATCTCCTGTGGCGATGATGACGATGGACGATGGCGTGAATATGTAGAAGTAAATGAAGTCCGTGATACTGGTGGCGAGAGCGACGCTGACGTCGAAGGAAATGTCGTCGGGGCCTGAATGGTAGGAGATGGAGATCGTGGCATCTGAATTGTCGTCTGGGCCTGAATGGTAGGAGATGGAGATCGTGGTATCTGAAAGTGTGTAAATAGTTTGTTAATTTGAATTTGAAAACTTAATTTGAATTCTATGCTAAATGGTACCTGATGACTCGAGAACGCTCCCTCATATGAAGGTCCGCTTGACATTCTGACCGTAGGTTCAGATGGTACATGCTTTAGTACCATCTGAATATTCTCGTTCATTTCTGTCAAAATCCCATATGCGAACTCAGCCGGCGGTCGGTCATGCAATAACTGGCCGACAATAGTATGAACCTGTCGTAGTATGTCGGCATGCATTTTAATTTAAAAATTAAATTTATATTAAATAAGTTGAACATGTTAAATTTATATATATAAATTATTATACCAGTCTTCTCTCGACATGCCCACGAGAATGAAAAGTCAGCGGAGGACGCTGTACTGGATGAGATATCCATCTTCTCGTAATCGTTCAGTACCACTGCATATATATGGATGCCGCATGCAGTGGGTCCTCACCAGCAGCCGGGAGTGGATCAAAAATCTGTTCTAGCCTCCCGGACCATCTCTCAATGTGGATAGCATGAAATGCGATCCAATCCTCATCCGAACGCCCACGTGATGTGATGCGTCGGATGGACTCCACATTGAGAGGTATATGCTGGAGAAGACCGAACTGCCGCAAGACTCGGTCCGGCACATGCATCTCGACAATATGAAAGCAAATAAGGACTGTTCTTGCACGCCAGACCGCTGAGCCATGCACACAGAAATCTGGTAATGTATCTATAATCTCATCTGTGTACAGCATCCATATAACCTGTTAATGGACAAAATGATTAGTTAATATAAAAGTGTTGAAGCAAAATATACTTAAAGTATTCAATAAAACATCTACATACATGCGCCTCTCGCTGCTGATCTAGTTCGTCTCTATAAAACTCAATGTCACACGTCCTGACATTGGTTCCAAAACGTAGTCCTCCAGCGTTGCCCCATCTAGATTATAAAAAACATATATTAGTTGCAATTACATTTGATATACAAAAATCTACTATATCAAATAAATATCTTACCGGCAACCCAGAGGTCGATCGACTATATCGGGCAGTGCTAGGACGCCTGTAGGTCGGCCGATATGAATATAGTCCCAAGCCCAGATCTATAAATTCACGCCAACGGGTTAATATAATAAATAAAATATACAATACCAATATATAAAGATAATACTGAAATCAAAAAATTAGATTTTATACCTGCAAAAGGGTCCCAAAACAGCAACATTCGGCCTTCCCGTTCAGCGCGGCATCTCCTAGCGCTCGATATAGATAGGCCAGCGTCGCAGCACCCCACGCATACGCGCCGCAGATATCAAAGTCAGCTAAAAGTGGTAGCCACTTTAGATGAACTTTATATCCGCTAGGGTTTGGAAACAAACTACCCCCGATCTGATATAGCATGTATGCACGGGCCGTAGCTGCGACTGCTCCGGCAAGGGCATCTAGAGGTAAATGATGAAAATGCTGATATAACCAATCTAGAGATACCTGTGACCCCGTGATGTGAGTAGGTACCACCCTCAATAAATCCATACATAGAGCTGGCCAATCATGAAGCGTGGATCCCGAGACCGGCGCATCATGAACACGGAGACCCGAAATAACCGCCACATCCTGTAGTGTGACTGTCATCTCACCGTGGCGGAAGTGGAAGGTCTGGGTCTCCGGTCTCCACATCTCGGCAAGGGCGCCCAGCAGAGCCTGATCCAGCACCAATCGTCGAAGTCGTGATAACCCGTAAAATCCTGACTGGCGAAGTAGATCTATTACAGCTGGATGTTCAAGCTCCCACTGGTTCATCTTGCGCCCATGCTCTGCGAACAAGACAGGACGATACCCCTGTGATGCAAAAAAAAAAAAAAAATAGTTAGCTCTTACATCAATTCAGCTTATTTATAATATTTCAAAAAATAAAAATTTATAGCTCTTACCTCAGTCCTGATAAATGCGGACCTATGGCGATGCTGCTCTACTAGGACAGACGGATCAACTGGCCCCGCGTCCTCGTGATCTGCCATCTGCAATAAGCAATCTACATATTAGTAACATGATAGCTAAAAATAATTAAATATTAAGACAAGATAAATATAATTGTGGAAGTCATACGCCGGCGTCCTTGTTGCACTCTTTCTGTATTTTGTAGACAAGTGCTCCTATAATGGCCTGCCTGCTTACAAATGGAGCATTTGACCATTATATTACGTATACGTGTAGATCGTGGACGGCCTTTCTTCCTTCGTATAGGAGGCGGTACAATCGGAGGACCTTGGGTTCGTGTCCAGTGCCGTCTATCAGGAACATGATGAAAATGTGGTGCGTACGCCGCACGATAGCAGTCTGTACTATACCAGGGTGAACAAAAATTCTGGTAGGCTAATCTCATATGTGATCTACTACAAACTGCTAAGACATGCGAGCAAGGTATTCCTGTTAGATAAAATTCACAACATGAACATTCGACATTTGTTCCATTAACGATCATTTTGTAGGAGAAATCTCCAGTATTAACTTCAAATTCTGTGAGTCCAAATCGTTCAGCATGATGTCCCCGCGCCGTATCTATATTTTCAGTAATCATACTTTTGACTTTAGGGACAAAAGCGTCCGTCATACTTTCACCGGCCGCACGGCGTTCGAAAAAATACTTATTAAGCTTATAAAAAGTAGCCGCAACAAAAGTCGTGATAGGCAAACCACGACTGTCCTTAAGTACCCCATTTAACGATTCAGAAAGATTCGTAGTCATCAATCCAAACCGGCGGCCTCCATCAAATGCTCTTGCCAAGTACTCTTTATATCTGTCAAGATCATGGACCCACTGCCAAGCATCGTGATCCAACACATCTAATTCTTCCTTCAGCTAATTATATGCCGTCGGTGTTGCGGCAATTCCGATCTGCCAGAATTTATCTAACAAAATGTCGTTCTTGAAGCGCTTATTCATGTTTGCTTTCATATGTCGAAGGCACCAACGATGCGAGTGACCCCGTGCTGGAGGATAGATAGTAGCCACTATTTCCCTCAATCCAGGAAATCGATCAGATATAAAACAAATGGCTCTATCACGGGTAACATACTGACGCAAGTTATGCAAAAACCATCGCCAACTCCCGGTATTCTCTCCCTCACAAATTGCAAATGCCAAAGGATATAATCCATCATTTGCATCTGCAGCCGTCGCTATCAAAGCATGACCTTCGTATTTGCCGTACATATGTGTGACATCAATACTCACCACCGGCCGACAATGTGCGAATCCATGAATCAAAGGTCAAAATGACAAAAAAACACGACCAAAGCGACAATGTGTGGCATATGCTTTTACCCTACCCTAAAGTATTAGTCGCTTTGTTTGGTATGGGTACAAAGGGGGATATCCCCCTCTTTGTACCCAAACACTTTTGAATAGGCGGGGAGTTCTTATCCCCCCCTTTTGCCTTTTGTCCCGGTACAAGCAAGGATCTGACCCACCCCCCCTTCCCCTCCCGAATTACACTAATTTCTCTCTTCTCTATTATTACCCTTGCACACTTCCCCACTCCTCTTCTCCCATCTCATCTCTCCTTTTCTCCCATCTTCTCTCCCAACCGACGCCAAGCAACCCTGCCCTTCGTCCTCGCCGCGCTTCTCGGTGCCTGATCTGTGTCGCCGCGGCCGCCTCGGTGCCTCATCGCTGTCATCGCGGCCTCTCGGTGCTTGATTTGTGCCGCCGCGACCCGCGCGGCCTCTCGGTGCCTGATTTGTGTCGCCGTGGCCTTTCGGTGCCTGATCTGTGCCGCCGCGGCCTCTGGGTGCCTGAGCTCTGTCGCCGCGGCCTCTCGGTGCGTGAGCTCTGTCGCCTCGGCCTCTCGGTGCGTGAGCTCTGTCGCCTCGCCGGTGCTGATCTGTGCCGTCGCGACCCGCGCGCCCTCGGTGCCTGATCTGTGCCGCCGCGAGCCGCGCAGCCTCTCGGTGCCGGATCTTTGTCGCCGCGGCCCTCGGTGCCCGATCTGTCCCGCCGCGAGCCGCGCGGCCTCTCGGTGCCGGATCTTTGTCGCCGCGGCCTCTCGGTGCCTCATCTCGACCCGCGCGGCATCTCGGTGCTGATCTTTGCTCGCGCGCCTTCTCGGTGCCTCATCTCTTTCCCTGCGGCTCTCGGTGACAGATCTGTGCCGCCGCGACCCGCGCGGCCTCTCGGTGCCTGATCTTGGTCGCCGCGGCCTCTCGGTGCCTCATCTCCGACCCGCACGGCATCGAAGTGCCTGATCTTTGTCCGCGCGGCCTCTCGTTGCCTCATCTCTGTCGCCGCGGCCTCTCGGTGCTTGATCTGTGCCGCCGCGAGCCGCGTGGCCTCTCGGTGCCTGATCTTTGTCCGCGCGCCTTCTCGGTGCCTCATCTCTTTCCCCGCGTCCTCTCGGTGACCGATCTGTGCCGCCGCGACCCGCGCGGCCTCTCGGTGCCTGATCTTCGTCGCCGCGGTCTTTCGGTGCCTCATCTCCGACCCGTGCGGCATCGAAGTGCCTGATCTTTGTCCGCGCGGCCTGTCGGTGCCTCATCACTGTCGCCGCGGCCTCTCGGTGCTTGATCTGTGCCGCCGCGAGCCGCGTGGCCTCTCGGTGCCTGATCTGTGTCGCCGCGGCTTCTCGGTGCCTGCTCTGTGCCGCCCCCACCCGCTTGTCCTTTGTTCCTCTTATCTGTTTGTAAAAAACGCCGGCCCGTGCCCTGTAGCCTCGTCGCCGTGGCCGCCTCTGTGCCTGAGCTGTGCCCGCTCTGTGTGCTGTATCGACCCTCTCTGTGCCTGATCTGTGCCCGATCTCTTCTCTGTCTTGCCAAAAAAGGTGTTATCCTAACTCTGTCTCTGCTTGTCCATTGTTGCCTCGAATTTGGTCCACATGAGGTTGCTATAACTTCTATATCAATTATGTGCTTAAAAAATTATGATGCTTGTCTCGCATAATGAATTAGTATGTTATGTTATAACGTACCGTTTTATTGTCGGCTCCGGGATATGAAGGATACATCAATAATGTTGGTTGATTCTTATAAATATCGGCGATGATGACGGTTGCCATAGGCAATAGATGGATGGCATGGATGTATAATCCACTGCACCCCCTTGCTTGTTGGAAACCACTTGAGCCCGTGTACATAAAAAAATAAATATCGGCGATGATGACGGTTGCCATAGGCAATAGATGGATGGCATGGATGTATAATCCACTGCACCCCCTCGCTTGTTGGCAACTACTTGAGGCCATGTACATAAAAAAAAAAAAAAACAATTTTCCAATTATGTACAAAACAACAAAATTTGTAAGAATCGCATATCTCGTATGCCAGTATCGATAACTGTTGATGCCAATGAAGTGTTGCAATTATAAATATGTAATCTGCCCTTTTCTATCTGACATACCCCTTAGCATATATGTCTTTATTTACTATATATGTGTAGGGAATTCCATATCATATTGATTATGACACTACTCGATAACTGATAATGCCAATTTAGTCTTGCAAATATGAATGTTTTATCTGGCATCTCCTATTGGACATACCCCTTAGCATACATGTTTTTATTTATTATATGTTGTGCAATTTGTTCTGTATCTTGAATATGCCAATATCACAAACTTTTAATGCCAATTATGATTTGCATTTGAAAATTCATTTTTTATTGGATCCTCGATCTGTTTGGCATACCCCTTACCATACATGTGTTTAAATTGTTTAAATATGTCATTTGTAATGTTGCTTTGCTTCGCAAATTTTTCATACAACTTATCATACATTCTTTTATTTGCATTATGCAACCTATGCTTTGCCCTTTTATATTTATTGAACAAACTTGAAATTCACGTTGCACATGATAAATATATAAATGAGTACGTACATTAACTACAGATGCGTCCTTTTAAGGAAATTTTTATTCCCGGTCTAAGCAGTCAGGGGGACATGGATAACCCCCAAGGCAACGTACGTCCAAGTCAAGGTGCCAGTGGATCTCGCTCTCAAGCGTGGTCGCGTACCCCCAACTGGACCGGGTCTTTGGATGCATGTCTGTTAGCGTTGTTGTCTGAGGAACATGTCTTAGGCAATAATGTTAATGGAACATTCACGACCCTTTCATGGGTTAGAATTGTTGGTGAGATAAATAGACGAAACAATTTAACCCTAACAAAGGATCAGGTGAAGAATAGATTGAAAGTCTTGAAGCACACTTTCTCGTTGTACCATTCGTTGGTCAACAAAAGCGGATGGGGATGGGATTTTAACCTCAATATACCCACGCCTGGCGATGGTGCTGACTGGGATGCGGTGATCGCGGTAACGTGATTTCATTTCGCTTTAAACAATTTTTAATCGAATAGAATTCTTATTGCTATACTAATATAATTAACCAATGTCCAGGAAAATCCGGCTTATGCCAGATGTAGAGATAAAGCATTTCCTCCCTATAAGGATATTGAGTTCCTTACGGAGAAGACCACCGCAAGCGGCAGATATGGCTTTTCTTCAGTCATGCCGCCCACCACCACTGTAGTTAGCTCGTCCTCACTGAAGAAAAGCCATATCTGCCGCTTGCGGTGGTCTTCTCCGTAAGGAACTCAATATCCTTATAGGGAGGAAATGCTTTATCTCTACATCTGGCATAAGCCGGATTTTCCTGGATATTGGTTAATTATATTAGTATAGCAATAAGAATTCTATTCGATTAAAAATTGTTTAAAGCGAAATGAAATCACGTTACCGCGATCACCGCATCCCAGTCAGCACCATCGCCAGGCGTGGGTATATTGAGGTTAAAATCCCATCCCCATCCGCTTTTGTTGACCAACGAATGGTACAACGAGAAAGAGCGCTTCAAGACTTTCAATCTATTCTTCACCTGATCCTTTGTTAGGGTTAAATTGTTTCGTCTATTTATCTCACCAACAATTCTAACCCATGAAAGGGTCGTGAATGTTCCATTAACATTATTGCCTAAGGCATGTTCCTCAGACAACAACGCTAACAGACATGCATCCAAAGACCCGGTCCAGTTGGGGGTACGCGACCACGCTTGAGAGCGAGATCCACTGGCACCTTGACTTGGACGTACGTTGCCTTGGGGGTTATCCATGTCCCCCTGACTGCTTAGACCGGGAATAAAAATTTCCTTAAAAGGACGCATCTGTAGTTAATGTACATACTCATTTATATATTTATCATGTGCAACGTGAATTTCAAGTTTGTTCAATAAATATAAAAGGGCAAAGCATAGGTTGCATAATGCAAATAAAAGAATGTATGATAAGTTGTATGAAAAATTTGCGAAGCAAAGCAACATTACAAATGTCATATTTAAATAATTTAAACACATGTATGGTAAGGGGTATGCCAAACAGATCGAGGATCCAATAAAAAATGAATTTTCAAATACAAATCATAATTGGCATTAAAAGTTTGTGATATTGGCATATTCAAGATACAGAACAAATTGCACAACATATAATAAATAAAAACATGTATGCTAAGGGGTATGTCCAATAGGAGATGCCAGATAAAACATTCATATTTGCAAGACTAAATTGGCATTATCAGTTATCGAGTAGTGTCATAATCAATATGATATGGAATTCCCTACACATATATAGTAAATAAAGACATGTATGCTAAGGGGTATGTCAGATAGAAAAAAGTAGATTACATATTTATAATTGCAACACTTCATTGGCATCAACAGTTATCGATACTGGCATACGAGATATGCGATTCTTACAAATTTTGTTGTTTTGTACATAATTGAAAAATTATTATTATTTTTTTTATGTACATGGCCTCAAGTAGTTGCCAACAAGCGAGGGGGTGCAGTGGATTATACATCCATGCCATCCATCTATTGCCTATGGCAACCGTCATCATCGCCGATATTTATTTTTTTATGTACACGGGCTCAAGTGGTTTCCAACAAGCAAGGGGGTGCAGTGGATTATACATCCATGCCATCCATCTATTGCCTATGGCAACCGTCATCATCGCCGATATTTATAAGAATCAACCAACATTATTGATGTATCCTTCATATCCCTGAGCCGACAATAAAACGGTACGTTATAACATAACATACTAATTCATCATGCGAGACAAGCATTATAATTTTTTAGGCACATAATTGATATAGAAGTTATAGCAACCTCATGTGGACCAAATTCGAGGCAACAATGGACAAGCAGAGACAGAGTTAGGATAACACCTTTTTTGGCAAGACAGAGAAGAGATCGGGCACAGATCAGGCACAGAGAGGGTCGATACAGCACACAGAGCGGGCACAGCTCAGGCACAGAGGCGGCCGCGGCGACGAGGCTACAGGGCACGGGCCGACGTTTTTTACAAACAGATAAGAGGAACAAAAGACAAGCGGGTGGGGGCGGCACAGAGCAGGCACCGAGAAGCCGCGGCGACACAGATCAGGCACCGAGAAGCCACGCGGCTCGCGGCGGCACAGATCAAGCACCGAGAGGCCGCGGCGACAGTGATGAGGCACCGACAGGCCGCGCGGACAAAGATCAGGCACTTCGATGCCGCGCGGGTCGGAGATGAGGCACCGAGAGGCCGCGGCGACCAAGATCAGGCACCGAGAGGCCGCGGGGACCAAGATCAGGCACCGAGAGGCCGCGCGGGTCGCGGCGGCACAGATCGGTCACCGAGAGGCCGCGGGGAAAGAGATGAGGCACCGAGAAGGCGCGCGGACAAAGATCAGGCACTGAGATGCCGCGCGGGTTGGAGATGAGGCACCGAAAGGCTGCGGCGACAAAGATTCGGCACCGAGAGGCCGCGTGGCTCGCGACGGGACAGATCGGGCACCGAGGGGCCGCGGCGACAAAGATCGGGCACCGAGAGGCCGCGCGGCTCGCGGCGGCACAGATCAGGCACCGAGTGGGCGCGCGGGTCGCGGCGGCACAGATCAGGCACCGAGAGGCCGAGGCGACAGAGCTCACGCACCGAGAGGCCGCGGCGACAGAGCTCAGGCACCCAGAGGCCGCGGCGGCACAGATTAGGCACCGAAAGGCCGCGGCGACACAGATCAGGCACCGAGAGGCCGCGCGGGTCGCGGCGGCACAGATCAAGCATCGAGAGGCCGCGACGACAGCGATGAGGCACCGAGGCGGCCGCGGCGACACAGATCAGGCACCGAGAAGCGCGGCGAGGACGAAGGGTAGGGTTGCTTGGCGTCGGTTGGGGGAGGAGATGGGAGAAAAGGAGAGATGAGATGGGAGAAGAGGAGTGGGGAAGTGTGCAAGGGTAATAATAGAGGAGAGAGAAATTAGTGTAATTCGGGGGAGGGTGGGTCAGATCCTTGCTTGTACCGGGACAAAAGGCAAAAGGGGGGGATAAGAAATCCCCCCTGTTCAAAAGTGTTTGGGTACAAAGAGGGGGATATCCCCCTTTGTACCCATACCAAACAAAGCGACTAATACTTTAGGGTAGGGTAAAAGCATATGCCACACATTGTCGCTTTGGTCGTGTTTTTTTGTCATTTTGACCTTTGATTCATGGATTCGCACATTGTCGGCCGGTGGTGAGTATTGATGTCACACATATGTACGGCAAATACGAAGGTCATGCTTTGATAGCGACGGCTGCAGATGCAAATGATGGATTATATCCTTTGGCATTTGCAATTTGTGAGGGAGAGAATACCGGGAGTTGGCGATGGTTTTTGCATAACTTGCGTCAGTATGTTACCCGTGATAGAGCCATTTGTTTTATATCTGATCGATTTTCTGGATTGAGGGAAATAGTGGCTACTATCTATCCTCCAGCACGGGGTCACTCGCATCGTTGGTGCCTTCGACATATGAAAGCAAACATGAATAAGCGCTTCAAGAACGACATTTTGTTAGATAAATTCTGGCAGATCGGAATTGCCGCAACACCGACGGCATATAATTAGCTGAAGGAAGAATTAGATGTGTTGGATCACGATGCTTGGCAGTGGGTCCATGATCTTGACAGATATAAAGAGTACTTGGCAAGAGCATTTGATGGAGGCCGCCGGTTTGGATTGATGACTACGAATCTTTCTGAATCGTTAAATGGGGTACTTAAGGACAGTCGTGGTTTGCCTATCAGGTCTTTTGTTGCGGCTACTTTTTATAAGTTTAATAAGTATTTTTTCGAACGCCGTGCGGCCGGTGAAAGTATGACGGACGCTTTTGTCCCTAAAGTCAAAAGTATGATTACTGAAAATATAGATACGGCGCGAGGACATCATGCTGAACGATTTGGACTCAGAGAATTTGAAGTTAATACTGGAGATTTCTCCTACAAAATGATCGTTAATGGAACAAATGTCGAATGTTCATGTTGTGAATTTTATCTAACAGGAATACCTTGCTCGCATGTCTTAGCAGTTTGTAGTAGATCACATATGAGATTAGCCTACCAGAATTTTTGTTCACCCTGGTATAGTACAGACTGCTATCGTGCGGCGTACGCACCACATTTTCATCATGTTCCTGATAGACGGCACTGGACACGAACCCAAGGTCCTCCGATTGTACCGCCTCCTATACGAAGGAAGAAAGGCCGTCCACGATCTACACGTATACGTAATATAATGGACGAGGGGGGTGGCCGACAAGGAAAATGCTCCATTTGTAAGCAGGCAGGCCATTATAGGAGCACTTGTCTACAAAATACAGAAAGAGTGCAACAAGGACGCCGGCGTATGACTTCCACAATTATATTTATCTTGTCTTAATATTTAATTATTTTTAGCTATCATGTTACTAATATGTAGATTGTTTATTGCAGATGGCAGATCACGAGGACGCGGGGCCAGTTGATCCGTCTGTCCTAGTAGAGCAGCATCGCCATAGGTCCGCATTTATCAGGACTGAGGTAAGAGCTATAAATTTTTATTTTTTGAAATATTATAAATAAGCTGAATTGATGTAAGAGCTAACTATTTTTTTTTTTTTTTGCATCACAGGGGTATCGTCCTGTCTTGTTCGCAGAGCATGGGCGCAAGATGAACCAGTGGGAGCTTGAACATCCAGCTGTAATAGATCTACTTCGCCAGTCAGGATTTTACGGGTTATCACGACTTCGACGATTGGTGCTGGATCAGGCTCTGCTGGGCGCCCTTGCCGAGATGTGGAGACCGGAGACCCAGACCTTCCACTTCCGCCACGGTGAGATGACAGTCACACTACAGGATGTGGCGGTTATTTCGGGTCTCCGTGTTCATGATGCGCCGGTCTCGGGATCCACGCTTCATGATTGGCCAGCTCTATGTATGGATTTATTGAGGGTGGTACCTACTCACATCACGGGGTCACAGGTATCTCTAGATTGGTTATATCAGCATTTTCATCATTTACCTCTAGATGCCCTTGCCGGAGCAGTCGCAGCTACGGCCCGTGCATACATGCTATATCAGATCGGGGGTAGTTTGTTTCCAAACCCTAGCGGATATAAAGTTCATCTAAAGTGGCTACCACTTTTAGCTGACTTTGATATCTGCGGCGCGTATGCGTGGGGTGCTGCGACGCTGGCCTATCTATATCGAGCGCTAGGAGATGCCGCGCTGAACGGGAAGGCCGAATGTTGCTGTTTTGGGACCCTTTTGCAGGTATAAAATCTAATTTTTTGATTTCAGTATTATCTTTATATATTGGTATTGTATATTTTATTTATTATATTAACCCGTTGGCGTGAATTTATAGATCTGGGCTTGGGACTATATTCATATCGGCCGACCTACAGGCGTCCTAGCACTGCCCGATATAGTCGATCGACCTCTGGGTTGCCGGTAAGATATTTATTTGATATAGTAGATTTTTGTATATCAAATGTAATTGCAACTAATATATGTTTTTTATAATCTAGATGGGGCAACGCTGGAGGACTACGTTTTGGAACCAATGTCAGGACGTGTGACATTGAGTTTTATAGAGACGAACTAGATCAGCAGCGAGAGGCGCATGTATGTAGATGTTTTATTGAATACTTTAAGTATATTTTGCTTCAACACTTTTATATTAACTAATCATTTTGTCCATTAACAGGTTATATGGATGCTGTACACAGATGAGATTATAGATACATTACCAGATTTCTGTGTGCATGGCTCAGCGGTCTGGCGTGCAAGAACAGTCCTTATTTGCTTTCATATTGTCGAGATGCATGTGCCGGACCGAGTCTTGCGGCAGTTCGGTCTTCTCCAGCATATACCTCTCAATGTGGAGTCCATCCGACGCATCACATCACGTTGGCGTTCGGATGAGGATTGGATCGCATTTCATGCTATCCACATTAAGAGATGGTCCGGGAGGCTAGAACAGATTTTTGATCCACTCCCGGCTGCTGGTGAGGACCCACTGCATGCGGCATCCATATATATGCAGTGGTACTGAACGATTACGAGAAGATGGATATCTCATCCAGTACAGCGTCCTCCGCTGACTTTTCATTCTCGTGGGCATGTCGAGAGAAGACTGGTATAATAATTTATATATATAAATTTAACATGTTCAACTTATTTAATATAAATTTAATTTTTAAATTAAAATGCATGCCGACATACTACGACAGGTTCATACTATTGTCGGCCAGTTATTGAATGACCGACCGCCGGCTGAGTTCGCATATGGGATTTTGACAGAAATGAACGAGAATATTCAGATGGTACTACAGCATGTACCATCTGAACCTACGGTCAGAATGTCAGGCGGACCTTCATATGAGGGAGCGTTCTCGAGTCATCAGGTGCCATTTAGCATAGAATTCAAATTAAGTTTTCAAATTCAAATTAACAAACTATTTACACACTTTCAGATACCACGATCTCCATCTCCTACCATTCAGGCCCAGACGACAATTCAGATGCCACGATCTCCATCTCCTACCATTCAGGCCCCGACGTCATTTCCTTCGACGTCAGCGTCGCTCTCGCCACCAGTATCACGGACTTCATTTACTTCTACATATTCACGCCGTCGTCCATCGTCATCATCGCCACAGGAGATCCAGCATATTGTTGAGCAGGATGAGGGTGGTATCATCGAGGAGCTCGATCAGTTGGCAGCAGTCGAGCATCTCGATGATATACCTATTATCGACCTTGTTGTTCCCCGTGGGCGAGGGCGTGGGCGTGGATGTGGGCGTGGCCGAGGACGTCGAGGTCGAGGACGTGCTCAAAATTGAGCTTTTGAGGTTGAGGTTGTATTATAGACATTTTTGTAATGTTCATTTTCATATTGTTACTCAACTGTGATTTATGAATGTCATGATTGTTGGACCTTCATTTGGTGTTTGTGAATGTTGTTTTAGCTTTTTCAATGTTAATTGTCATTGTTTGCAACTTGTTGTACAAATTTGGGCTTTTTTTAAAGTAGACTAAAGTTATGTGTGCAGTTCCAGCTAAAGGCGTTGAATGGCTCAGCGCCTTTAGTGGTTTACACTAAAGGCGTTGAGCGACTCAGCGCCTTTAGTGTAAACCACTAAAGGTAATGATTTGCTCGGCGCCTTTAGTGCTTTACACAAAAGACGCTGAACTATTCAGTGCCTCTAATAATTATGTCAAAGGCGCCGAATAGTTCAGCGTCTTCAGCAGTTATATCTGAGGACTTAACCAATTTTCGACTTGGCCAATTTTTGAAAAAATTGGCCAAATCCTCTGCGCACGCTTAAGGCGCTGAATGAAACAGCGCCTTCAGCACATAGAATGAAGGCGCTGATTCATTTAGCGTCTTCACAGGGTTTTTGTGAAGACGCTGAATGATTCAGCGTCTTCAGGTCATCCATCCTCCGTGGCGCCCTGCTAGCAAAAGGAAGGTTAGTTTTATTAAAAAAAATTTCAAAAGGTTATTTTCCAAATATCAAAAACTTGTAGGGTTATTTAAAAAAAAAATCCCATTTTAGGTTGTGGTTTGGACTTAACGAATTATTATTACTAGTGGGTCTGATCGTCACATTTGGTATTAGAGTCAATCACCAATCGAAAGTGTGTGATGAGCCTTGACTCGAGACAAGTTACACATCGTCTGGTAATTTTAGGCTGTGTATGTTTGGGAAGAGTTTCTGGCATTCCAATAGTCAATAGTTTCGCGTCGGATGGTAATAAATTATGATTGAATTTATAAAAGATAATGGATCATATGAGTAATAACAATTGGGCTTAAATATTTTTAGACACTAGTAATAATAATTGGATTTAAGTATTTTGGAATGTGGTTTGGATCAATAAATTATTATTAATATTAGACTAAATTGTTACACAAAATATTATTGATGGGTTAATAGTACTCATGTGATAAGTAGTAGGGATGAAAACAATGGTATATGATCAAATTTTTGATAAAAATAAAATCATGTACCCATCTATATTTTTTTTCATATGCGAATATGTATTACATGCTAAATTTTTATTATCATATTCATTTCAAGCATTTTCAGATTCGAAGTAGATTTATATTCGGATATTATTGGAATAATAAAATATATTAATATGCATATATACAAATAAACTAAAATTAGTGTTAATAAGACACAATGTAGTTAAAAGTTTAAATTTAGAGTCTGTTTGGATGCACGGTAAAAAATTATTTATAAATTATAATTTTGATCTAAATGAAATAGAAAATTTTATAACTCTAAAAAATTTTACGGTTTCAAATTTTAAATTATTTGGATGCATATTATATAATTCTAGAAAATTTCTTTTAATTTAAAATTTTTAAAAATAAAAAGAAAAATATTAATTTTATATTTAAAATTTTAAAATTTAAATATTTATAATTTAAAATTAAAAGTTAAAAATTGAAATTAAAATTTTCAAAATGAAAATTTGAAAAATTAAAAAATAAAATCTAAATTTATATTTTAAAAATTGAAATTTAAAATTCTAAATTGTAATTTAATTTTTTTTTAAATTAATGCGTAAATTGAAATTCAAAAACTTTTTAAATAAATTCCTTAAATTAGAGAAAAATTAAAGGCTAAATTTATAGAATGTATTTTAATTAATTATTTTTTAAAAATTTGTGATATTTAATTACCAAAATATTTTCTTTATGAAATTATTTTTTAATCTGTTAATATATAAATTTACAGTTTTATTCTTTTTCAATTAACGATTAAAATTTTTTATTATTTATAAAAGTAAGTAACGCTCATATTTTTTTAAAAAAACTTTGAGTTCGAAGACAAATATATATCAAAAGCTAAATTTTGACATTTATATTAGCATCTTATCAAATCTGGCGCTGGATTGACCCCCTAATAGATAGTCACTGATTGAGATATTAGAATATCAAATATAAAATAAAAATTATACACTACAATTTTTTTCTAATATAATAATATTTTTTAGATGATTTTTTGCGAAAGCATCTTCAAATATTTCTTCAATACAATAAATATCAACGTTTCAAAAAATATTGTCATATAAATTTTAAATTAATTTATTAAATAATGTTAGATTTTAAAAGTCTAATGCTGAATATAAGTTTCCGTATATACGTGACAATCTTTTATTTGCAAACGTTTTAATCGATGTTTTTAAATATGATGCTAAATTATATTGGGACGATTTTAAGCGTCGTTAAATATAAAAAAAAAAAAATCCTTAAATATTAATTTTTTTGTAATAAAAATACTTGTTCTTACATTCCTCGCACTCATTCTAAGATAAGGTGAATTTTACTAGTCACTTTAATATGATTAGTAAAGAAGATTTTATTTTTGAATGAATGGAATATATATCATAAACTCCACTTGGGATTGTATGGACAGCATTACTTATATAAAATTTGATAAAGTTTGAAAAATTATATTAATACTAATACATTCTAAATACGGTGTATGATATACACTCTATCCATCATAGCGTGACGACTTCTCCACTAGCTAATTCGAGGTGGCTAGTAAAATTTATTTTATTTTAGAATAGATAGGATATAAAATAAAGAAAATGTTAGATGTACACCCCAAATGAGGTGTACATCTTACACTCCATCCATTCTAGGGTGGGATAAATTTTACTCGTCACTTCGAAATTATGAGTGAATAAATACTCATTTTAGGATAGACTAGGTGTAGGATGTACATTCTATTTGGGGTGTACATGTAGCATAGCTCATAAAATATACATCTTATCTTATTTAGAGTTTACAAATAGTTGTTTTTTTTTTTTTTTTTTGGTTTCTGATCTCCATGAAATATTACTTTTCCACTATATGACATCTAATTAATAGGACTAGAATTTTAAAAAGGCTAAGCCAGTAGTCAACAGCGTATGTATAAAACTGACTGATTGAGTATATACTTTTGGATAAAATAATTCTGAAATCGAGTATATACTTTTGGATAAAATAATTTTGAAATCGAGAAAAATATTACCCTTTTTAGTATCAAAAGAGTCTTCTTTGATCACACCATGAACTAATTATATTAATTGTTAGTTAATAGCAATGCGCAATTTGTTGGTCCATTAATTATTCCTCAGCGTCAACAAAATAATCTATGATTTGTAATTAACTCTCGTAATATAATGCGTTTATAGTATAGTGACTCGCACGATGTAGCGGACAGATATTATTATAGCTAAATTTATACTTAAATTTATCACAATAATATAAACAAATTATTCTAAATTTCGATATAGATCAATCTAATATAAATCACGGAATAAAATCATGCTACGACGAATTTGGAGTACTCACTACGATCTCGCTCTTTTGGAAGAGATTGGAGATGAGCACTAAATATTCGGAGGGTCTCTTGAAGGTGAAAAATTTTGTGGCGAAATATCAAAACATCGTCATGCGCATGATCCCTGCCATAGTTTGCTCTCGCTCCTGGTGTTGATGGTTGTGGCCTCTGCCGCTGTTGTGGTCGCCGCCGCCGTCACTGCCTATATCTCAGGAATTCGAATTCATCGACTTCTGTAAGAGATTAAACCTCGAGAGCGTGGTAGAAAGGACATGTGGGTGGGAGAGAGATATAGAGGGGATGGGGGAATACGAAGGGGTAGATTTGAGAAAGAGAATAGGGAAGAAGATGAGGAGACATCGGGTGAGAAAGTAAAGAGAATGGGGAAGAAGATGAGGGGACGACCGCGGAGAAAATAAAAAGAGTGAGAGAGAAGATGACAAAACGTCGGATAAGAAAATAAAAAAATATATATAAAAATATAAAAAAATAAAAAATAAATTCAAAATTAAAAAATACTGCCACATCAAAATAAATGTGGAAAATTAATATAGAGTTAATAGATTATACTCGCCATCGAGTAACATCCAAAACTCTCCTATTTGTCGAAATAGTTGTAATATTAATTATATATAGAAACGTATGAAGGGTCAAAAGGACCACTGAGTCAAGTATAGATTTGAAATTTGATCCAAAATTTTTATAATTAAATATAACGATCCGGCCCATTAGTAATGATCTAAATTATTAATCTAAAATATTTAAATCCAGTTATTATTAATCATGTTTATGATCTTTATAAATTCAATCATAATTTTATTTTCATCCGATGTGTGTGTGAGGATCCGAATCCCCACTTAAGAGATTACTGATGGATTAGTGGCCTTTGGGAGTGTTTGTGCGCGTGTCGAGCCCAAGAAATAAATTTATGGTGCAATTTGGGATTAAGTTTGCATCACCGGAGGCCTTTGGAAAATTTTAGATGTGGAATTGGGCCAAACGGACTTCGGATTTGGATTCAGCGCGCGAAAACGATTAAAATGGACTATTTACTTGTTATTTTCGGAGCCCGAATGACGCGCACGGATTTTGAGACACCTTGACACTGTTCCGGCGGCCGGCGGGCAGCGGCGGAGCGCGGCGACGCGGGCGCGCGGGCAGGCGCGCGGGTGCACGGGAGCATCGGGCCACGTAGCGTTTTCTTACTGGTTGGGTGCGGACGTGTGGCAGCCGGCTGTTGGTTGGAGTTGTGGACCGGGACCACGGAGCAGGCTGGGAGTGCCTCGGGGCGCGTGCCTGGCAGCGACGCAGGCGGCGCTGGCAGCGCGCACATGGGCGTGCCAGGCGCGCGTTGACCCGGTTGCTTGCCACGTGTCGTCGTCTGGGTGGGCCACGTGGCGCGAGCTGGGTGGACAGCGCCGCTGTGCGCTGTTTGGCGGGCTACGTGGAGGCCCGTGAGGGATTCGGGCGCGCACAGTGTTGGGCCGGGCCCAACACTGTAGCGGCCCGAATTTTCCGTGTGCCCGAAAGAGGGGATATAACGAGTATTTTTGGATTTGTTTCTTTGGCCTATTTAAGGACCTGAGCTTTCTTCTTCTCCGTTTTTTTCGCGTTTCCAAGCCTCCCCTCACCCCGAGCCCTTAAGCAAAGTTGCTCCCCGTGCTGTGCTGCACCCTCTGGAGGATTTCTATGATTTTATGTGGCACGCTTCCCGAGGTTTCCATTTTTACGGCGCAGCGCGACGCTTGTTCATTTGTGTTCTCCTTCGTCGCGTTTCGGTGCGAGGACTCCCCCGGCTTACTCCGACCACCTTTTTGAGCGATTTCTTCGCCGCTGGATCCGCGACGGACAGAGCTACGATCTAGGTATTTTCAGCTTTCCCTCATTTCGCGCTTTTCGAGGAGTTTTTTCATGCTTACTGGGACCCTTGTTTTTTGTGAGGAATCTTGAGGACAGCGGATTGTTTCGGGGATATCTTCGCGCTCGGACATCGGATTGAGACGAGCCTTTACACTTTTTGCATCTACGCGACGCGAAGATTATCACCGTATTTTTTTGGGATTTTTTTGAGAATTTCCCCGAAGGTATATTTCCTCCCTTTATCTGTGTATGGAATTACAGATGTGTTGTTGTGAGGTTATGTGCACCATGTGTTGTGGAATTTGTAACTTGGCCTACGATGCTCGGAATTGGGCGTGTAGGTACCCGTTTCGAAGGTCTCGACGCGAGGATCGCTGTGGTATTTTTATCGAATTTTTCTGAGCCATTTCAGTAGGTGAAATAATTACATCTTTGGGACTGATTTTTCAGACTGCGTGTATTTGGTTAATTGTTGGATTAAAGTGTAACTGTGAGCCCTGTGTTGTACCCAGGAGAGTTTGCAGGTATTGCTGGACCCGTTGGATCTGGATATATTGATTTCTGGGTATCATCAGCTGTGGGACTTTGGACAGATAGCGCCTTTAGGTGGGTGGCCTCGTTTTCATGACCTTTGGACTGTTCAGTAATTCTATTGATGTAGGATCATACATTGTAGTGCTTTTTAGCATGCTAGAATGTAGGAATTGATATTCCTAGTATTATCTGTCGATTTTGTGATCTCTTTTGCTTCCCACCACCTGTTAAATTATTGTTATCTTGGAACTTGACTTAGCACCCCCGTCATATGTTGCATGTGTAACCAGAGCAGTAGAAAATCCTCACTTGGGCTAGGGTTAATTATGTTTAGACATCCACACATTGTGTTTCATTCCTGGACTTAGTGTTATTCTCGCTCGGGTAGTGGGTCGAGCGGTCGGGACTTCTTTTTAGTGTGGGATGCATGTGCACTCGTGCATGGGAGCAGAGTGGAGTCTAGTAGATGTAGTTGATCGCTTGTCTGTGCCGGAAACCGTTTGGGGTAAACGGTGATCCCGGGAGGTCTTGTTCCTCTGTTGGGTTTATCGCCACTGTGTTAGTGGTAGTAGTGTACCAGTGTTAGCAGGACCTAGAACCCAGAACTCTTTTCGACATACACATGATTTTAGTCTACCAATATTTTCTTCCAAGCATCGAAGGGCCGCTGGAGTCTGTTCTTGTTTGATTGGACAAAGGTATCAGTCCTTCGGGGTTTGGGTATAAATACTTGTTTTCTAACTGTTTTTCCTAAAAGAACTAAAAATCATTAAAATGGGTTTCTTCTCAAATCAAGATAGTTTTTCAAAAAGGGAACTACTTTTAGTCCTCACCCTGCGTGGGTTGAGTAAAAATAGGTTTCAGTAACAAATGTCACCTTTTTCCTGTAAATTTCTCCACTCGAAAGTATTCGAGTGGTCTGGATTTTAGGGGCCGTTCCTTTGTCGGGACGAAAGCCACGGGGGCCGAGCCTGGAACCTGTTCTTGTTTGATAGGGTTGTAGGTGTAGGTCTCCCGGAACTTTCGGGCCCTGGTTGGTTTTTTCTTCGTGTTGTACCGAGGTTGTCGTGTTCCCGAACTATAAGGGGGTCGGGAACTTCGATAGGCGGAGCCTAGAGTATGTTCTTGTTTGATAGGGTTCTAAGCACCAGCCTATCGGGTTTTCGAACCCTTATGGTGTCGGTCTTTCCTGTGTTCTGTTGTGGGAGCCGTCTGGTGGACGGTGGTCCCGGCTGTGTGGTTTTCCAGCCTGTGAGTGAGCGTTGGTGTTGTTAGTCGATCTTGTTGATCGTGGTTTGGACTATAGCCTGCATGAGCCATATTGAGCTCGACAGAGATGCGCGGATACTTTCCTCGGTAGGGTCGCGCCCCTCGAGTGCCACTCCGGAGTTGGGCCTGTTACTTGCTATCGCGACTTGTCGACGTAGTCCCTCTGGCTGGGCCAGTTTTGGTAGTCACGGACACCCTACGGTAGACCCGTTCTGTTGAGGATGTGAGGCAGTAGGTGGGCGCAGGTTTGACTGGACCCTATGCGGCAGTCAGTATAGATTGGGTGACTATACTTTGAGAGTTAGTAGATGCATCATGTTTCCATCTGTTCCACTTTTTGAGCATCTAAATAGAAGCATAGTAGCTGTAGAGTTACTTTTCCAGCCATTTCATTTCAGTATTATTTTGTTACTTTATGCCTTTAGTAGACTTAGTGGGCAGACCGTCGGGCTTATTGGCGGCACCCACTGAGAACTACTGTGTGAAGTAGTTCTCACATCCGTCGTGATGTCTTTTCCCCAGGAACTTCTACTCCTGTTCCTGTTGCTCCAGTTGCTGATCCTTCTGACCGAGGCGAGGGAGTCGCGAGATAGATCCCTACCAGTCGTCGTCCAGAGAGTAGATGTACCCCCTTACTTTTTGAGAGTTCATGTTGAGAGACCTTTGTAGTGAGGTATAGAGTTGTATTTTATTTTACAGTTTGAGAGACTTATGTTTTTGGGGAGGATTTAGAGTTGTATATATTTTCATTTTCAGCAGTTTACTTTCAGCTCTGATATCTGTATAGTATAGTTAGTTCTTTTTGCAGGTTAGTCGCTTCGTTTATACGGGGTTTCCGTATGGGCGGCGGGTCTGTTGGCGAGCCCGGGTCGCAGTTTCGACACCGGGACGTGACAGTGTGACTATTAGAGTGTCATAAACTCTGATATAATCTGTCATCATATTCATCAGACCCTATAGCTCAGTCGAGACTCGTCACATGCTTTCGACTGATGATTGACTCTGATACTAAATATAACGATCGAGTATTTGTCAAAATGGTTGTAATATTAATTCTACGTACAAACGTATGAAGGTTCAAAAGGATCACTGAGTTAAGTATAGATCTGGAATTTGATCCTCATCAGAATTGTATGCATTTTCTCCAAAAGTCGAAAAGCGGAAAATCCAATTTGTTTCCATATGGTTAAGCGAATTTTTACTATGTCATTTTTTAATTTAAAAAGTTTTACTATGCTATCCTGTAATTTTCTCTTTACGTCACTAATAGAATTCTCCCGGTAAGGAAGTTACCAAAATTTTATAATTATGTACAGATAGAAATTGTATCCATCCAGTTCACTAGCAATAATAACTCGCTGGATCTAAATCATCGATTCAAAATATTTAAGTCCAGTTATTATTACTCGTGTTAATATTTTTTTATAAATCTAATCACAATTCATTTCATTTCCATCTGATGTAGTTTGATGTTGGACTATTGGGGTATCACAAACTCCTTTCGTTTAGGCATGGCGTTTTTGTCTGCCTTCACTAACCTTGTTATTGACATAACATGTTATTTTGTCCTTCAGACTTTAACTCAGCTGAAATTCGTCATACATTTTCGACTAGTGATCTATGAGCTCTAATAATAAATATAATAATCGGGCTAACTAGCAATAATAATTCGTTGAGCCCAAACCATCGACCCAAAATGTTTAAGTCTAATTATTTATTATTATTCGGATTCATAATCTCTTATAAATTCAATCATAATTTTATTTTCAATAAAAAACTATCGAGGTGTTACAGAAAAATAATAAATTTTGCATATCATATGGTGCCAAAATATAGCATTTAATTAAGGCTAAATTACAGAAAACCCCCCTCTAATATCCCGCTTTTCCACTTTACCCCCCTGTCATTTAAAAGTCGACAATCTGCCCCCTCGTAATTTCAGAAATGTCTTTAGGGGGCAACACCGTTAACAGATGGGGTAAAATGACCATTATGCCCTCCTCTTTTTTTTTTTTTTTTTTTTCTATTCCGAAGTTTTTCTTTCTTTTTTTTTTTTTTTTTTAAGGGATATTTTTCAAGGGTATTTTGGGTATATGAAATTATATTTTAAAAAAAACTGACGGTTAACTGACGGTCAACTGACGGCGGGGGGGTTATTGCACAATTCGGTAATTACGAGGGGGCAGATTGTCGACTTTTAAATGACAGGGGGTAAAGTGGAAAAGCGGGATATTAGAGGGGAGTTTTCTGTAATTTAGCCTTAATTAATCAATAAATTACTCTTAATTATCTCATGGTCTATAAAATATATTATTTTACTATCATATGGCTCTTTCTGTGAAACTACACAAAATTGCAAAATATCAAAATAAAACTTTTCAAACCACAGTAAATTCGAATGAAATTACCTACGCTATGCCGGCGCTTATCAAAGTTTACCCAAATGCTATAATTACCGTAGTTTTAAAATGTTTTTGGCTAGCTTTGTATGTGTGAAAATTGTTTATTAGTTTTTCTTTGCGAATCTTAAATATAAAATTTGAAAAGTAAAAATAGCAATCCTTATTTTCCACACGTATAAAACTAATAAATTAAGATGGCAGGAGGACGCCGGCGAATTTTTTTAAAAAATAATCTTATAAATTTCTATAATTATAAAAATAGTGCGCCGAAATTTTTTTTTACAAAAATAGTCTTAAGCGGCGAATAGTTCACCGCTTTTAAATGCAGTACTATTCACTGCATTCATAATTTTTTAGTAGATTTTAAGTTCTATGAAAATGGTAAAATATTTGCTAATTTTAAAAGCGGTGAATGGTTCATCGCTTTTATTCACTTAGACCCAAGCGCCTCGAACCCGCACACGCTTCTTTTTTTCTTCTTTCTCTTCTTCTTCTTCTTCTCTCCACACACGAGCCGCCTTCTTCTTCTTCTTCTCCCGCACCCACGAGCGCTCTCTCTCTCTCTCTCTCTCTCTCTCTCTCTCTCTCTCTCTCTCTCTCTCTCTCTCTCTCTCTCTCTCTCTCTCTCTCTCTCTCGCACACTGCACACGCACTCTCTCTCTTTCTCACGCACGCTCACTGCACACGAGATCTCTCTCTCACACTACCCTCAACCGAGCTCCATCTCTCTCTCTTGCAGCAAGCACACATTTTGAGCTCGAGCTGAAGCTCTCTCCACTCCTTACAAGCTAACATTTAAGGTACATTCTTTCCTACACTATTTTTTGTAGTTTAATTTATTTTATTTAGGATTTAAAAAATTAATTAATCTTATTATTTGAAATTTTTTAAAAATTATGATATAATTAGATGGATGGTTAATTTTGTTGTTTAATTTTGGGTTGTTTAAGTTTAATTGAGTTGTTTAATTGTGTTGTTTAATTCCTCGGTTACTAATTAAATAAAAATTAAATAAAAAATTAATAAATAGAAAATTACTAATTAAATAAAAAATTAGTTGGTTACTTTAGTATGTTAATTGAATAAAAAATTATTATATAATTAGATACATTATATAATATCTGATTACGATATTAATATTTTTTAGTATTTATTTTATGAATATGATTTTTTTTGAAATTAGGATGGCTCATAATGTGGCTATTAGTGTTAACTGGAATTGATAACTTGTTATTCAAGATTATAATCTACAATATATTGGAGGTCGTAAGGATTAAGTGGCATTGTCACGCCCCGAGTTTCAAAACAGTGGTAGAATTTTTTTTTTTTTTAAATCAGAGTTCAAACTTTAAACTCAGGACGTGAACAGACCGCCACATGCATAGGAAATCCTCTGTCCACACGGACAGAGTCTCCCCTATACATGCTCGGCTAAACAGATACAGTGATACAATCAGAGAGCAGTATAATCAACAACTAAAACCAAAAACATAAACTCTACAACTAATACATCCACAACTACTCATGACATAATCCACAAATACTCCAACTAATAAAAAATACAGAGTCAACTACGATCATGATACTGTAACAAAAATACTAGCACTGGGCCACTGCGGCCAATAGCAGGGGACAACTCTAGCGCAACAGCTCACTGGATCGTCCCAATCTCCCAGCACCCGACTGACCTGAAAAACAGTCACCCAGGGGGTGTGAGATACACTCTACATGTATCCCAGTGGGCACGACGGGCCGAGAAATAGCAAGTCGTACCTACCGGATACAATGATAAGCGGATAGTAAAAGCAGGATATAACTGAAAGCTGAATACAAGATGCAGATATCAATCTAAGCATGCTGAAATGGAAACAGGGGTACTCATACAAGAACTAATCATGCTGTAATCAATAAATCTGTCAAGCAGAATAATCATGCTATAAACAAAGCTGGTATATAACGATGCTGTAAACTGAAGAAGCTGAATAATGATAACTGTAAATACCCAATCAGTGCCGTCATCGGTCACGAGGACCTAGACCAATGCCAAAGCTGGCACGTTCGGCTGACATATAACCCGGCACCATCGGTGCACTCAGGGGCACACGTGTCGCCACTCTCGTCCACAATGTGCAGCCTGGGGCTCACGGGTCGCCACTATCGACCACTTTACCGGTAAAGATCGCGTTGTGGGGGATCAGGCCCACTGCGATCGTGAAATGAACAGCTAGTGCTATGGCGATCATAAGACTAATGCTCAAGCAGAACTGTCGGCAATAAGCCAGATAATCCCTGTCGGGATGCTGAAAGCTGTAATAATCACGGATGCTGTATAAACGAATCTGAACAACAGGAGCTGAATATCTGAGCTGTAACTGAAATGAATAGCAGAACTGTACTCCTATTCTATTATGCCTCATAGAACAGGAAATGCTGATATAACTAGGCTGATAACCAAACAAACATGGTATGTGTCAGGCTGTATAACACTATACATACTAAATGCCGAGAATGAAAGCATATAAAGAGCTCAACTGTAAGATCAAGGCATCATAGCTATAATAACTGAATGCTGGAATGAAACAAATAGAAAGGCTCAAGCATAGGTTCAGGGCTACACCAAAAAAAACAGGGGTCCAACCTACCACGGTACCCCATAGGGCCAACCTGATAAAGCCCGAACCGAAGATAAACCCACCTCAATGATCACGGTGGCTGCTGGATGGCTCGCAAGATGGCGGCTGACTGCTGGGACCTGAATCATATGCACAGGTCAGAAAATAGACTCTCACACATATCCAACCCCCTGACACACTGTATGCAGACAAGCTAAACGGAAAACTTCGCTGAAGTCCCGGAATCTTCCGAAATTTTTGGAAATCCGCCGATAGATCCACTATGACCCAATCTGTGCTGAACAATAACCAAAACTCGTGAAACTTCACGTGCTGCCCAAGAATGTCTAACTTAAGACATTTAGGCTCTAACACTAGACTCTGAGTAATCCTGTGCACCGGCAAAGCCATAACCACTGAAACACTTCCGGGAAGCCCGTTTTGGCTCCGGAAGTTGCAAAGTAAAAACTAAAATCACCGGGCTCTTTAGAACAGCACCGGGAACAGCCACGAATACCTGGCATCACAAATTAATCACTAAAATTTCTCGAATTGCGTGATTAACGCCGAAACGCCGTTAAACCGGCGATTTTGCCGATTTACGGTTCGGGATCCAATTCCCGCTCAACGAAAAGCATCGGACCTCCAACAAAAGTTTTAGAGATCATGAGTACACGGCACACAGCAGCTAGTATGGTCACAATTGCATTTAGGCCCCCAGGATTTTACCAAATTGCATAAAAGCATGTATTTTCAAGCTATTTTCGCTTGTATTTAATTTCGGAATGCTATTTTAACGAACCGACACCACCAGTAGGTGGCTCTTGACTTGCTGGACACCGTGCTCACCTTTTGGAAGCAACGCGGAACTCGAATAAAACTTCGGGTCAACAAAACTTATGCAAATAAGCTTAAATTGGCTAAGATTGCTAATTGCCATATCTTTACTTGACCAAACCCAAATTTTGGGTGAGCATCAAGCTCCTGGGATCATAAGGACACAAAGGCTTGCCCTAATGCAGTTTCGAAGCTGCTGTAACAGTGCAAGAGGCAACATGGCCTAAGCTAGGGCTTGGCATGTGGGACCAATTAATCCACCAGGTCATTTTTCCAAGTAACATGAGCAGAGAGCTCCTGGGACTGAAGAGAGTTAAGGGCTCACCAATGGACACTTTCTAGATGGCCAGAACCAAAGATGTCTCTCTCGGGCATTACTACAAACACAAGGTGGGCATCAAGCTTTATACACAAGCTAGAAGACAACAATGGTGGAACTTTAAACAATGGCTCTGGGTCTCAAGCACCAGCACCTGTAGGTGCTAACTGAGTCCACTAAACTTGCTGGACCCATGGCCGGCGGCGGGAGGCGACGGCGGCGGCGGAGCAAGTTCGGCCGCAACTTGCACCATCAATGGTGAAGCTTCAACCGAGCAGCATGGGTCGCATGCAAAGGTGCCAGTGGCTCTGTCTTGACTGCAGGAAGACAACTAGATCATTGGCCGGCGACGAGAAGCGGCGCCGGCGCCGGAGCAAGAAGCTCGGCCGGAGCAAAGTTAGCCCGAGACTAGGGCTCGGATCTGCGACGAACACACTAAGCCAAATGCCATGTAACTTCATGGGAAGGCTCCACACGCCCTACAGAACATTTCCATGCTTTTAGATCTGATCCTAAGTTCCCGGGTGCAGCACTTGCCCGAGGCGGAGCAAGAATGGACTCCGGCGGGTGCAACTCCCCCGCCGGCGGCCGGAAGCAAACCCAATGCTGGGGTTCGGCAGGGATGATCTCAAGGAGGTAAGAAACATGCACCAAGGGTCTAGGTAGTAAAATAATTAACGAAAAGCTTGAACTCACCTTGGCCGGAAATGAGGAAGATGAAGATGGTGGCAGCGGCGACGCGCGGCCACAGCAGTGCACCAGCCCACCTCGACTTGCCTTCAGGATGAAGATCACACCCACAGAGAGGTCCAGGCTCAGGTGCTCTTCTCCTTCTCCAACAACACCAAAACTGAGGCCAACACTTGGTTTTCTTGGGTTTTTCCGGCGACCGGGGGAGGCGGCCGGCGGCGCAGGTGCTAGGGAACCCTCGCAGAGAAGTCGTGGGGTCGTGGGAGAGGAGGCTACGGTTACACAAAGGCTGCGGCTAGGGTTTCAAAGAAATAACCCTATGTGCTATGATATACTTTGCAATAAAATGCAATTAAGTCCCCAAACTTAATGCATTTTCACTTGAGTCCTTTACTGTAGACCAATTATGCATAGAGGTCCCTCTTGTACAAGTTTGGAGCAAAACGACACATAAAATATAAGGACTCTTTGCGAAATACTGCAACTTTTTACACATTTTACGCTTTTCGAGACAACCGGGTTGTCAAACTGAAAAACGGACACCACCACGACGTCCGGCTCGACGAAACCTATCAGGTAGCAATTTTAGTTCGCTAAAATTCAGCTCCATAATTTTTAAAATCCATCTTATACTGTAAATTATACAGTTCGGCACGTTTTACGATGCTTTAGGCTAGTCAAATGCAAATTTCGTCAGCGCCACTGCGCTTAGAATGACAAAGCGGTTAAAATCGACTACCTGGACCGTTAAATTCAGACTCTAGACAGTGAATCGGTCCACGCTCACTCGGCGGGGAATTAAAACAGGAGGTTACTATTCACGACTTAAGTCGTGGGACCCGTTTTTCATTATTGATTTCCGGACAATCCGACCGTTGGATCGAAAACATATGTATATGAATTTTTTCATGTTTCGACGAGACGGTTGCAATGATGATCTCGGATTTTCGAGATCAGACCCCAATCAAAAGTCGATATTATAGGGCCGCTATTGCAACTCTAATAGTTCAATTTACTATTTAATAACCCAAGCAATTATTTAAACTTAATTTCAGATTTTAAAATCACGGTTACTACAGGCATCCCAATGAATATTACATTTAAGGATTTCGAGAGAAAAATGTATAGAATTATCGATATAAGAAGAGATGAGTGTCTTTTAATTATTAAAGTTCGATACCTAATGGGAGAAAATCAATATGTTGTGATCGAAATTACGAATGATGACTCATTGTGTGGTATGATGGCATTATCTCGAAACTGTTCATGTTTAATAATCTACATTGAGAAGCAGATGATTGTATCTCACGGCTATTTTTCAAGAATGTTAAATAGTGAATTAGACATAGATGTAATAACTCCTATTGCTGAAAGAGAACTATTTCGTGATGACATCGGAGGTGGAGCAAATATATCTAGATTAGTATTACAAATTGTGGCTTTATATAATTATTTAGTTAAAACAAATGTTTAAATTAATTAATTATTCAATTGTAGAGAGTACGGAGTTTCGAATGTAGTTGTCCGTCCTTCGTCTCTCCCACGTACTAGTGATCGTGCCACGACATCCAGATCGCACGCTCCATTTGGTGGACAACAAAACGATACATACGAATATGGGTTAGCATACATTATAATTATTTTTATTATATAATTTTTGTAGTGAGCGATTAATAATGAAAAATATATGTAGAAATCCGTCTTCTCACAATGTGCATGACTTGGGATCCTATCCGTTGCGAGATGTACATGACTTTGGATCCTATCATGCGGTAACCGAGTTTGAGGGGATACAAAATCAGACTCAAGCGGAGATGCAACAAGAAATAGTTGAAGAACAAAATAATACTGATCATGAGGATGATGATAATGTGGCGGAAGTTCACTACAGTGATGCGGATCATGACGGCGGACTGGGGGTCATTGCAGATATCATATACACTAATATCGCTGATCCAACCGCCAATAAGAATATGTAGATGATCCAGATGAAGGTGCTGAGTTCATAGATCATCCAGAGCAGTTTGTAGATGATGCCGAATGGATGGATCAGTATGAAATCGATCACACTGAATTCGATCGTGCGCAAATTGAAGAGTCCCCTCCTACTATTGATGGATCATGGGTTGGCCGTGTGTTCCGTGATAAATCAAGTTTATTGCATACTCTTGAGGAATGGCACATTTATCACAACGTGCAAATGAAAGTGTTAAAGTCGACCACAAAAGCTTATACAGTGAGATGCATGGTTGACTCGTGTCCTTGGAGATTACATGTTTGATACCAAAGGATGCGAATTATTTTAGAGTCAAAACATATGCCGAGCAGCATACTTGTTTACTTCCGGTGCTTAACACTGCCCATAGAAATTGTACTTCATCTCTTATATGTACACACATTCTTCCATCATTGAGAGTCAAACTTTCTTTGACGCTGGCGGAAATACAAGAAAAGATGCGTTCTGAATTACACGTGTCGATACCATATTCGAAGGTGTGGCAGGCCAGAAATAAAGCATTACAGATCATTTACGGTGATTGGGAGGAATCATACACCGATGTTGGTCGCTTTTTATCCGTGTTGTAGCGCGCGAATCCGGGAACTACATGGCGTCTCGATAACAGGACCCGGCCAAATAGGGCTAGGCAATTTGGACGCTTATTTTGTGCGTTTGGGCCGTCAATTACCGGGTTCTCTTCTTGCTTACCATTGTTGAACATCGATGAAACTCATATGTATGGGAAGTATCAGGGGCATGCATTGATTGCAACGGCTGTAGATGCAAATAATGGATTGTACCCGTTGGCTTTTGCTATATGTGAGGGAGAGAATGCGGCTAGTTGGCGTTGGTTTTTACGTCATTTAAAGTTTTTTGTGGCAGGTGATCGATCTATTTGTCTGATTTAAGGCCGCTTCCCTGGGTTAAAAGAGATTGTTCTTGAGGAGTTTTCGAGAGTCGACGGTCATACTCACCGTTGGTGCCTCCGCCATTTGAAAGCTAATATGAAAAAAAATGGGGTTTAAAAATGAAAACTTGCTCAATAAATTTTATACGGGCATAAAAATGAAAACTTGCTCAATAAATTTTATACGGGCATAGAAAGTGCTGCAACCGCAAGAGAATATTATGAGCAAAAGGACAAATTGAAAGAGCTGAATCCAGAGGCTTGGCAGTGGGTGCACGAGCTTCAAGGAGAAAAGGAATATTGGGCGAAGGCATTCGATAGAGGTGTTTTGGGGTAATGACAACCAATCGGTCAGAGAGTTTAAATGGAGTACTTAAAGGTGTACGTGGTTTGCCTATTATGGCATTTGTGGCAGCTACACTTTATAAGGTGAACAGTTATTTTCTAAAGCGTCGTGAAAAGGGTGAGACATACTCTACAATATTGGCACCAAAACAAGAAGCCCTAGTTAGACAATATATGACACTCGCTAGAGGACATGTTGTATATCGGTACGGCCTAAAGGAATTTCAAGTTAGTGCTGGAGATGAAATGTATGAGGTGCTTCTTGATGGGAGAAGCTCAACATGTTCGTGCCGACAATTTGAATTAACTAGATTGCCATGCTCACATCTTTTAGCCGTTTGCAGTAATGGTCATATGAACATTGACTACTATAGTTTATGTTCTGAATGGTATATATGTGACTATTACCGTAATGTTTATGCCCCACAATTCCACCCTGTTCCTGACAAAAGGAGTTGGCCACGACCTCAAGGACCGCCATTGGCGTCCCCACCTATAAGAAGGAAGAAAGGTCATCCCAAATCCACACGTATTCGAAATATCATGGACGATAGAGAGGGGATGCGAAGGACTACATGCTCTATTTGTAAACAACATGGACATTATAGGAGTACTTATCTCAATAATCAAGATAGAAGAACTGAAAGTCGTAGACGTAGAGTATTAGGTTGTTTGCTTATGGTTGTCTATTTATAATTTTAAAAATTTTTGAGTTATATTACCACATTCTAATCAATGGCTAATAGTTTGTACATTTTGTTTGCAGATGGACTATCGCGAGGAGGCCGGGCCAGTTGATCCTTCTGTTCTATTAGACCAGGCGAGTCACCATTCGAGCTATGTACGAGCCGAGGTAAGTTCATTTATAAACTACATACCATATATTTTTAGAAAATTTAAATCTAATATATTTACTATGTAGAGATACGCACCAGTTTAGTGGTCAGAGTATGGCCGTAAACTGAACTCGTGGACGGTGGAGCATCCAGGGGTGGTGGACCTCTTACGACAGGCTGTTTTTTTCTATATCTCTCGCCTCAGACGAATTCAGCTAGATCAGGCTCTGTTAGGGACATTGACGGAGCGATGGAGACGCGAGACGGAGTCATTCCATTTACGCCAGGCGAGATGACAATGACGCTGCGCGACGTCGCCATTATAGCTGGACTACGAGTATCTGGCGAGCCTGTGACGGGACGAGCATCTGGCGACTAGCCGTATTTATGTCATGGACTTCTAGGGATGCAGTCAGATAGTGTCGTCGCAGGTCAAATCCGACTAGAGTGGTTATACCAGCAGTTTCATCATGTCCCACTAGATGCTCCGTCAGCCATGGTTGCAGCTGCTGCACGAGTATATATATTATTTCAGATTGGATGCAGCTTATTCCCAAACCCCACTTGACCCTCACTGGGCATCGGGTACATCTCAAGTGGCTACCGCTAGTTGAGGATTTTGATCTATGTGGCAGGCTAGCTTGGGGTGCAGCTACTTTGGCCCATCTATATCGCGCATTGGGGAATGCCTCGATAAGGGGGAGGGCCGAGTGTTGCGCATTCGGTACATTATTACAGGTAAAATCAGTAGTTTTCGTATTAGAAATATAATAATCTAAATATTTTTACCAGTATTTTAATCATCTATTTTTTGTTTATAGATTTGGGCATGGGACCATATACATATCGGCCGTCCCGACAGAGTTGGGGATCCGCTAGATCTTGATGATTATCCGCTCGGTTCTCGGTATGTTAAATATTTATATATGCCTTGATGATTAATACAATAATTTGCATCATTGATTTAGGTATTGTGATATAATATCTTATCGATTATTTTTTTGCAGATGGAATACGAGATTACGTTTTCGCGGGAATGTCAGAGCGACCGATATTGAGTTTTATCGGGACGAGCTTGATCAGCAGCGGGAATCGCAAGTGTGTAAAAATTTCTTAAATTACATACATATAGATTAGTTTTAAAATTTATATTAATTTAAATTTATTAATTTTTGCAGATTACTTGGACTCCTTATACTGAGGAGATTTTGCATGGTCTTCCACATTTTTGTCTCGAGGGCTCCGTAGTATGGCGTGCCATGATTTGTTTGATATGCTTCCACATAGTGGAGTTACATCTACCTGATCGAGTTTTCTGTCAGTTTGGGTTAGTCCAGCATTACCAGAGCCTGTGGAGGCTATACGGCGGATTACATCGAAGGGTAGATCGGGAGAGGACTGGCCAACATTTTATGCTTCTTATATTCTACGATGGACTAATCGTCTAGATCATATTACGGAGCAGAGTCCCTTCGTCGACCCAGATCCAGCACGAGCCACCTCCTTGTACATGCAGTGGTACTGGGATATCACAAGGAGATGGATTTCTCATCCCGTACAGCGAACTCAACTCACTTTTTTACCGCGGGGGCATATCGAGCGAACTTTAGTAAGATCATTTAATATTTTTTTTCTTATATATTACTAGTCGTTTATATAAAGTTCGTTTATATAAATATGCATTTTTTTATAGGTGGATACACTGCATCATACTCTCAGAAGTCTAGGACATTTGATGGATGATCCTCCAGAGCCGTCTGGATTGATGGATGCTCTAGGATATATAAGGTGGGACATCGAGAATGTCTTAGAGAGATTCCCCACATTAGCTGCTTCTGTATAACATCCAAAGCCACCTCCATATTTTGATCGTCCGGATGATATTTCCTCCACCTCCACGCCTGCATACGATTTTCCATCCGTATCCGTTCCGATTCATCATTCTGACGTTCCCTCGATATCAGACGTCCTTTATTTCGATTTCAAGCCAGCATCACTTCCTTCATATGACGTCTCATCTACATTCGAGGTACATCAGTTTGATACTTCATTTGCGCCGATTCCTCCATCGGATGTTCCATCCACATCAGATGTTAGTCTAGTTGGTGTTACATATCGACGGAGGCTACGACGCCACGATCATATTACTACTGAGCCTGTACCTGAGACGCAAGAGGGGATGCAGTCATCAGTGCTTGACACGTAGAGGACGGATGTACTTATCGAGGGCATCTCCATCGAGCATATTGATGAGATACATGGCATTGAGCTTGTACAGCCTGAGATGGAGGATAATGATGATATGCCTATTCGAGCACTGGGTTGGCGGCGCGGATGCGGAGGTAGAGGCGGACGAAAACGTGGACGGTCGCGAGGACGTGGAAAGTAGTTGATTTTGTTATGACATCTTCGTATTTTCATACTTATTTTATTTCTTGCATATATTATTTTTATATTATTATATTCATTCTTTTATAATTCGGACATATATAATTGATGTTGAGGACATTCAGAGTATTTGATGTTGTGATGGATTTTTTTTTTTTGTTATGTGATTAATATTTTTGTTGTTATGTTGTGATTGATATATTTCTTATTGTGATGTTGTGATTGAATTGTATGAATGTCAAATATTGTGAATGTTGTGATTGAATTATATGAATATCAGATATTGTGATTGAATTGTATGAATGTCAAATATTGTAATTAAAATGTATGATTTTTTTTTATATAAAACTTAACTGCTGGGAGAAAATTCATGAAAGCGGTGAATAATTCACCGCTTTATGGAATTATGACAAATCTTGTGAATGCGGTGAATCATTCACCGCTTTTCAAGAAAGCGGTGAATGATTCACCATATTTAGATTTCCTAACGTGACGAAACTTATTTTTACAAATATTTTTTGTAGAGAACTATATTTATAAAAATAGTTGCTAGTAAGGTTATATCTGTAAATAATCACGCCCGGTAATGGACGGGAGATTACTGGGCAGGAAAAGGACGGGAAAGAAAAATCTCCTCTCCTAATTACTAACAAAATTTTAATATTTTAATAAATTTTCATGAGAGCTAGAGAAGGCAATAGCTCAACTAGGTCCCTTGGGACTTTGAGCTCCAGGCTTCCTTCTCCCAAGTTTTGCTCAACTAGTCCTAGGTACCGTAGTTTTAAAATTTTAAAATTTATATTTATAATTTAATTAAAATATTAAATTTTATATTTTTATTTAGATTTTAAATTTTTTAAATTTAAGTGCAAATTATATTAAAGTTATAATTTAGTAAAAAAATATTAAATTTGGACATAATAGCAATTTTAAATTAGACTATATTTTTTGTCAAAATTACTAAATTTTATAAAATTAACAAAATATAGTAATTTTATATATACTGTAATTTAATTTTATATTAATGTATTAAACCAAACGCACTAATGTAGACTCAATAGTAATTCTCAAATAAATAATCTATTTTACAACATGGAAAAAGGGCCTAATTTCGTCAATAATGCATCGAGTCTGTAAATATTGTCGGAGATTTTTCTTTTTTGGGTTAGGCATTTGCTTGTAAATTGATATTCGGTTGGCACCCGTGGATTCGCTTGTGCTACGCATCAAAAGGAATATAGGCATTCCACTAACAATGATCACTTATGAGTTGGGTTGAGCCGGACGCGTGTCGGAAATGTGCCAGAGGCCTATTTTTCTATGGATGTGCGGGAGAAAAAAAACGTACCCCTCGGTGAGCACTTTCGTACCCCCGAGGTGCCAAAAAGGATGCCAATATAGGGTAGTACGGAAAGATTTGATTGATGTGTATTAAGTGAGCCGGCTCCGCTTGAAAAACAGGATGTCTTTGGTGTTCATTTTGTCTCAACGGTCTGTGCCCGACCAAGTCGAGTCGTGTTCCTCTTTCGTTGTAATTCACTTTTGCTAATCAATAAAATATCGGTTATTTGTGCTTATTTACAGGATCACTTGTTGCCTTTCTCTCGATACAATTTGCTGAGTTGTACCTCGGGACGATTTTGGCTGGCTCGTTCGCGCAGATGACCGACGAGTGACGCACAGGTTTCTTCAAGCGATTCTAACCCGTGACAAACGGTAAACTTAACCAAATGTAATAATAATTTAATCATATATAATTCTAACAATTACATAAAATTTTTAACAAATCATGTATAATTCTAATAATCTAAAAAATTCCAATAATATAGCAATAAAATTCTAACAATAAAATATTATCAAATTCTAACAACCTAACAATTAATAATTCTTCCTGTTTAATAGAAACGTTGAAATTTGCACACGCGGAGCACGCGCAGCAGACATAAATCATTTTTGTAATACTATTTTTAAAAATAATTTTTTTAAAGGCTAAATAAAAAAAAAACAAAAAAAAAAACCTAACATAACACGAACCAAGCGCCTAAGGAATAGTGAGAGGGGTAATTTTTTTTTAAAATAATCCTTTTAAATTTTATAATTTACAAAATATTTTTATCAAAATTTTATTTATAATAACTAATTCTACTTCTTATGCCACAGCGTCATCTGGCCGGTGCTAAGAAGCGGTGAATCATTCACCGTCTTTAACTATAATTTTTATTTACCTTAATTTAAATAAAATTATAAAGAGATATATAAATAAAATAAAAATGTGGGTATAAGTCACATTTTTAAAAAATTTATCATAAAAAGATAAAATAAAATGAGAATATAATACCGATTAGATTTTTAAAAGATTTAGATTGTTATTATTCATTAACTAATATAAGAAAAAAAAAGATAAAATATATTTTTTTTTATCATAAAAATTTTAGGTTGTTATTAGTTAGTGAATAATAACAACTTAAATTTTTTTAAATATATGAACCATAACCACATTTTTATTTTATCTTATCTCTCATCCTTTTTATATTAGTTACTAAATAATAATAATCTAAATTTTTTAAGGATATATCTATATTTACGAATCAGTAATGAACAAAATAATCTAAATCTTTTAAAGATTTAACTCATATTCACATTCTTATTTTTTTTTATGTTAAATCGTCTTTTGAATATCTATCATATGTCGCACTAATGTGGTAAAAATAGAGTTAATTTTACAAATAAAATTTTGATAGGATTATTTTACAAATTATAAAATTTTAAAAAATTATTTAAAAAAAAACTCCGTGAGAGGGTCATATGAGAATGTTGTATAGTTGAGGGGTCTCGGTATATTATTACCCTTCGCATTTTCTCTCGGGCGAACCGCGATCGAACACTGGAGAGACGCGACACGAGATCGAAGGAGACGACGACGACGGAGAAGAATAGCCAAAGCCTCGATCGATCTCCATATTTATCTCATTCTCCTCCTTCCAAACTCCTCCCATGGAGTCGACGCAACCCCCGGGGTCGGAGCGCGACAAGGCGACGTTGCCCTCGCCTCTCGCCGTCCTCTGCAGCTTCTGGAAAGGTCGCATCGCATCGCATCGCATCGCATCGTGTCAATCCTACGAAATTCTTGCTGAATTTGTTGTTTGTTAGGTTAATTTGATTATACTGTGCGGATTTGCCCTATAAATTGTAGATCTGATTCCAAATACTAAGTCTCAGATGTTAGAAAGATTGCGCTGGGGCGTAGATCTCGTTTTCTAGTTGAAAAATTAGGGATTTTCATGAGGTTTAGTAGTAAGATCTAACGAATTCGTGATATTATTGTTATTATTAGGCAGAGACTGGATCAGTATCTCTGTAGTTATTGGTGCTTGCAAGGTACATTTTGATCTTGAAGGGACTTTTAAGTTTATATAGTATATTTACTGTGGGAGCTAAGTAGTTCATCTTAAGAATGAATTTAAGAAGTGTTAATTGTGCCTCAGATATGGTGAGGCAAAACTGCGGAATGAGTAATAGGTAGGAGATGAAATCTTAAGAATGAAGTAGCTATTCATGAGTTCATGTAATTATGATGAGCTATACTAAATCTTGTAGAAGAATAACTTTAATTTAATTAAGAAAACACATGTTAATTCAGTCACTCTTTTGTTTTATTTTTAGCTGTGATATTTTTATCTAAAACTGTCTCTACTTGTAATTTTTTCGCTTACTTTTATCGCTTTGCTAATTCGGCCTATGATCCCTTGTGCTGCCAATTGATTCTTAAACATTAGTTTCACCATTCAATACGTACGAGGTGCAAATGGACATCATTTCAGCACCCTTATGTTACTTTAGCTGACTAGCTTATCTTACTTGCTAGGCTTAATTGCACAAGAAGAAATTGAAGGGTCGGGCAACTTGAAGGGGAGACGATTGAACAATAGATTAACTTGGCTAAGGTGGGATCATGAGACCAACTTGGTTTTTAAATTTTAATATGGAAGTCAACCCAACAAGAACTTAAACTGAACTTGCCAAGACCGGAAGACAACGAGTTTTGAAAAACCCTAAAACTAAAACTGAACCCAATGGAAACCGAAAAGCAGAAACTGGGTAATTTTATGTAATAAAACTATAATTTAAAATAACATATCAAATAGAAATCTAAATCTTGTTATATGAATGTCTAAATTTAAAAGCACCATGACCATGATTATTATCTTTGATCTAGAGGCATTGGAATAGGATCTAATTGCTCAAGAGGGTGTGTATATCTTGGGCTACAGTCATTAGATTTAGAGCATGTGTATATTAATGTACATATATATGATTAGGTGGCCAGATCTTTTGGGTTCGGTTTCGGGTTTGGTGTTGGGCTCTTGTTAGAGTCCCAAAAAAGAGTAGTTGAACCCAAAACCTCTTCGTTTTATATTTCTTTCTCCATACATAGACCATTCCCATTAAGTTTCAGTTAGAAATGCCCCATTAAGGTTCAGTTTTGGATAAAATTTCAATTATTCATAACCAATAACCACTGATTTAAGTTACCGGTTTGGCTTGACTCCCTTTCCTCAGCCATGTTGCTAGTTGCTAAAAATGGATTGTTAGAATCGCTAATTACTTCAAGCTACATTCTTGTGATCCCTCTGCAAAACCACCTTTCAAAAAGCTTGATGTGAGACTGTGAGTATCATTATGCGAAGCCTGATTAAAGGTCATGAAGTAAAACCATATTCATAAATGGTTCTTTACCACTCTACTACAGACTAGCTGTTCTTCTTTGTTAGCTTGTCACATCTATTTAACGATTTTTATCGTACATCTAATCTCTTCTTGCTTGTGAAACATAAACCCTTTGCAGCAAGTGTTTTTCTCCTTTTCCAATTCAATAGATTTTTTAAGTTAAGATCTAACAGATTCTCAAAAGATGATAGAAGCTCTTATTCATTTTACCCACTCTGCTCTAACTATGCATATTGCTCGCTTGAGTCATTGTTTTATAAAATAATTGTTTATAGGTTGTTAGGCATATTTTCATCATCTTTGGTGTTCCCTCGTTAACTACTTATTTGAGGTTTGCTCTATGTAAATTTCCAGAGCCTAAATCCTCATTCTGATTCTATGTAGAACTTTATGTTTTTCTTTTTGTTCCTATTATATGGATGATTGTTGAAACCGTTTTTTTTCCTGATTTAATTGTTTCATTGAATGGCAGTCATACTGACTTCCATTCTTTTTAATGTGTGTCAGATTTTGATTTGGAAAAAGAAAGAAGTGTTCTTGATGAACAGGGGCTAAAGATTGCTGAAAACCAGGAAACTAGCCAGAAAAACAGGCGGAAACTTGCTGAAAGTACTCGTGGTGAGCATCGTGTCTTACTGTTATGTACAAATTGCTTATGCTGCATTTCATAATAACACTTACGATCTCAAATAACACTGTTTACAGATTTCAAGAAAGCATCTCCAGATGAGAAGCTTGGTATATTTAATTCCTTACTAAAAGGTTACCAAGAAGAAGTTGATAACCTTACAAAGAGAGCAAAATTTGGGGAAAATTCATTTCTTAACATCTACCAAAAGCTTTATGAAGCTCCAGATCCTTATCCAGTTCTTGCGTCCTCTGCTGTAAGTTCCAAATTATATGAACTTTGTGTTTGCCTTATCATGGATTACTCTAGAGTTTGAGTGCACGATGAACCAACTCTGTTCAGTGTTTCTACTGTTGTAAGCTTTCTCCTACTTTTTTGTTTTTAATATAGGACCATCCTACTTGATTGTTTTTAATATAGGACCAAGAGCAAAAATTATCTGAACTTGAGACGGAGAATAGAAAGATGAAGCTTGAGCTTGAAGAGTACCGAGCTGAAGCTACTCACCTAAAGAATCAACAAGCCACGATAAGAAGACTTGAGGAGAGAACCCGCCAACTAGAGCAACAGGTTGGTTGCCATTACTTATGTTTGCTATCCCAAACCATTTGCTTCTTTCTTGCTGCTGTGCTGAATCTAGTTCGAGCAAGAAAACTCAAGGATATAGGGAAATCTTGAAATTCAGTGACTTAGTTCTATATAGCCTTATTTGGGTAGTTGCAGTCAATCTTGAGCAAGCAAATAAAGACTTCTTTCATCTTCATCTTTTGTTTCAAGATGTGTCTGGGAACAAGATTGACAATGAAAATTTCTAGGCCTTTTTGGTCCGAGGGCAGCTTCTACAGAAGGATTGTTTGCATAAAAAAAGTAACAGCATTTTCATTAGAAACTTTTTAATGGCTTTTTGGTGTTGCTAGAAGAAGAAGCTTCAAGCTTCAGCTTGGGGCTTCTGCATAATTTGGGTCCAGAACTTCCTGGCGCATGAAAAGCTCACGACTTTGTTTGCCAACACCTGGCTCCTGCTTCTTAGAATTGAAGCTGTTGGAGACACCTCCCCGAGCAAGCATGTAATCTTTAATTGAGGGGTACTATTGCTTCAGCTTGATAAATGAAGAAAAGCTTGAGTTCTACTGCTGAAACAGCACCTTGGATGATGCTTTTATTTAGTTATTTTTGAAATCCCAGCACCTTTCTTGTAGTGACTATTTTTGAATCAGTTAAACATCTCGTAAGGCACTATAAATCTGTACAAGTTAGGTAAAGTTTGTGGAAATCCAATAGAAAAAGGGAATATTATGATAGGATTGGTCTTAAACACGAAATTAAGAATATGAAAACTGAAGCTTGGTCAGTATTAATGATTCTCTTGTATGTTTACGGCTGTAAATGAGCTGGATATAAGGTGAGCCTTTGGATTTAAAACCTAATTATGGTCTAAACAAGCTAATTAATTTATATATGTTATTATTGTTAGATAGTATTTCCTTCTCTGAGATAAACTTTTCCTGATCGTGAGATCTCTAACTTTAATTTCATTGTTTACATAAAACAGCCTCACAGTGTGATTGTATTGCCTATTATAAAGTGAAAAGATGTGAATTCTAGCTTATAATGTTTGAATGTTAATTGGTTATCTCGTGATTGCTGTTGTAACTAATTGATTAAGTATCGTTAAATCACATGTTTTGGATATTCTTACATTTATCAGAAATATGCTTATCACTGAATCTGCACTTAACTTTTTTGGATCTCTAATGAAATCAGATGGAGGAGAAAGTAAGAGAAATTGTTGAAATGAAACAACGAAGCTTAGCTGAGGAAAATCAGAAGACTCTTGATGCCCTAAAGGAGAGGTACTTTTAATAACTTTGACTATTATTATCTTACTTTTATGGGTTTTTACATGTTTTAGTTTGCTTATCTACAAAAATATTGAAGTGTGGTGTTTATTTTCCACAATTGTCACTACTCACTGGTGATATTTTACTTGTGTTTCTTTGGCGGCAGAGAGCGTTCATTACAAGAGCAACTACGGCAAGCTACGGAAAGTGTTAAGAATATGCAAAAGCTACATGAATCTGCGCAAAGTCAGTTGTTTGAGCTTCGTACTCAATCAGGTAGATTACTTAACAAGATCAGTCTCTTCCATTTCTTCACACTGTTTAACATAACTAAAGAGGTAATGTTATCAGAAATGAACTGAACATCAAACTGTGGAGATGAACACTTGAGGTTCAACTGGTTCAATGATTGGTTCAATGGTTAAACATCTGTGTTGAATAAAGAATAATTCATATCTAAAATCATATAGGCAAATGTCTAATCGTACTTATAGAGTGTGAATTAGTAATGGAAAAATAATGATTGAAGAATGTTTTATTGTTGTATATGTTTGTTACATATTTATGTCCTTATTAAATATAGAAGCATATTCTTAAAGTGTAAATAAACAATAAAATAATATGCTGAGTTTGTTAAGAAAACCTGGTCACCTGCGGGGTTCGCATGGTTCTTTCAACTGCTCAGTTTGTACCAGTTTGCATGTTTTTTTTTTTTTTTTTTTTTTTTTTTTTCTGCTTAGGGTATTTTTGGTTCCATGTAAAACTGTGAAAAATAGATTTCGGTGGAAAAAGAGTTTTCGGCGCAAAAAGAGTTTTACTCTCTTTAGTGTTTAACTTGTAGCAAAAGAAAATTAGTTTTTGGCCACACTTGTTTGGTTGAATGGAAAAGGTGAATGAAAAACTATTATATATATATATATATATATATATATATATATATATATATATATATATATATATTTATTTATATTTATTTATTCTATTATATATATTTTATATTATTTACATATGATAATTATCATTATATATATTATTATAATTTATATTTGTAAATCAAATATATTTGAAATAATATTGTATGATAAGTTTGTAATACAATATATAATTATATATATTGTATAATGCATAAATAAATCAATAAATAAACAAATATGTGTGTGTGTGTGTATTTTATATAGTCCACGAGGTCCACACCCAAAGTTTTTGTTTTCCGCTTGAAAGAAGCGGAAAACGAAAACTCAAGTTTTCCGAAAAATCCGTAAAACTATTTTACAGGGAATTTTTTTTTTCATGCAAAGAATATTTTCGGAGCCAAAATCTGTTTTCGGCCTAGTTTTACGAGGAATCAAGCACACCCTTAGGTTTTTACATGTAATTGTCGTGGTTTGACCAGTAAGGTTCTATTCTGATAACCACGCTATGAAATCTTATCAAGCACATTTAATGGATTTAGAGGAAGACACAGCTGAGAAGGAAGCCGAGGTTGTCCTCCTTATAAATGAAAACTCAAGTTTTCCGAAAAATCTGTCAAACTATTTTACAGGGAATTTTTTTTTCCATGCAAAGAATATTTTCGGAGCCAAAATCTGTTTTCGGCCTAGTTTTACGAGGAATCAAGCACACTCTTAGGTTTTTACATGTAATTGTCGTGGTTTGACCAGTAAGGTTCTATTTTGATAACCACGCTATGAAATCTTATCAAACACATTTAATGGATTTAGAGGAAGACAGAGCTGAGAAGGAAGCCGAGGTTGTCCTCCTTATGGACGAGGTTGAACGTGCCCAGGCCCGTCTAAATAGCATAGAGAGAGAAAAGGTACATTTCAGTCTTCTAGATCTTTAATGGGTATAATGTTAGCTTTTATGACTCACAACATTGATAATTTTTTTGCAATATGTAGCCCTTTGTTCTTATTGATTTGTTTTTTTATTCTTTTTTCTTCTTTCAGCTAGGCTTGTGCGATGTCTAGATATTTTTTATCCTTTAAAATGCTTTTGCCCCCTCTCTAGTAACTCTCATGTGAATCTGTCCTTTGAAGCATCCTAAAAGGGCATTTTTTAAGGGCATAATGGTCGAAACAGTGAAACTGAGCAGTTTATTGATATTATCCAACTGGCAGGGACAAGTTTGAATGCTGCAACATTTTAACTTTGGATGGATATCTTTGATTTTATAAACTCTGCTGAGAAAGGCGAGCAATTTCCATACTTTGAAAAGATACATATGTGTTAAACCATTACAATTTTCATATCCTTGTCTAAGTACGAGCCGGGGCTTGATTTCTTGTCTTTACTGCTACTTGTAATTGTTAGCTGTGGTGCAGCACAATCTTTTTCCATCTTTTACTTCTATTCTGAATTGCAACCTTCTCATGTAGGGTCTGTTGCGCTCTCAACTGCAGTCAACAACTGAAGTGGAAAGTAATAACAGGTTGATTCTTCGGCCCTACAGTGTATTTTCATATGATCTCTGCTACTTTTCCCCTTTGGCAGCCTTTTTCTTTTTCATTTTGTACCATAAATAGGGTGAAAATGGATCAAATACGAATAAAATAGTGCTCAACACATATCCATGTTCATATCCATATTTGTACAATTATATGGAAATGTTTTTGGATATTGGATGTATTCTAAAATGCAACTCCATACCTGCTAAAAACAGATAGGGATACAAATTGGATACAGGGACACAGATATATTAAATAAACACATAGAACTTAGTGCAAAAAGATTTGTAACTGCATATATAAACTTCATAAAATTTGTAGAAATCAAGAAAACATAGAAAAAAATTGAGAAATCTAAAAAAAAATTGGAAATTCAGACTTCATGGGTTGTTGTATCTCAGAATCATATAAAAACCATTTTCAAAGTTGGATATTGATATCCAAATCCGAATCCCATAAAATTTCTAACTCAAACCTGATGCCTAATCAGAATCCTAGTTGGATAGCAAAATCTCAACTCATATCCGGTCATTCTTAGATTTGGATTCAGGCTGTATCAGATATTATCCCACCCATTTTCGCCTCTACATATAGAGAGGTTTTTGATAGTGTCTCTTAGAGCTTGGCCCATTCGGTGGTTTATTAGGTTTTTTTAAAATATATTGCAGTACAATTTCGTAAGTGGCTTTTCTGTTTGATCTATGTTTCAAATGTTGGTTGTCATCTGTCTCCATCAACCATGTGGACTCCTGGCATGTTGACTTAAGCTAGAAACCAAATATTATCAATTGACACTATGACTAACTTTTATATAAGATATCAACTTCTTTACTTTAGTTTAATTTTGTTAAAATGTATATAACAATTATTAGAGTAATGAAACTTGATTCATGGGAACGTTTTCTTGCATCTTTAGAAGTTATACATGTGGCATTAGTGAATGTAATATTGAGTTTAAATAAGGGTACAAAGAATGTAAGATTATTTTATGCGTGAATTGTTCATTTAGCTCTTTTCCTATTTAAAGGTGACTTCCTTCTGGGCAAAATTCCTGGCCTTATTCATGAAATTTTACTGATTTTTTGAAGATGTTGAGGTGGTTCATCAATTAGACGAGAAAAATACATACTTTTTGGTAGAAAATTTGGCAGTCAGCTAAAACCCAAAACCAATAAAGTATGCCTACAGTCAGTAATAAGTTAGTTCTGGCCAAAAGTAATAAGTTGGAACTTGGACTATAGAATGTATAATTTCTCATAGAATCCATGTGAGCTTATTGTAATCAATATTTATGTTGTTCTATGTTTATCTATTAGTTACTTTTACTGTTGTACAAATCATTTTTGAGTTATATTTTCTTGTTCTTATCGAGGACTCGCTTGCAGTGATGACTTGGAATCGAGTAGTATACTTGAAAGTTCCCTTAATGCAAAGGAGAAGATTATATCTGAGTTGAACATGGAACTTCGCAATATGGAAGCTACTTTATCAACTGAGAGAGAGCAGCACTTGAATGAAATCAAGAAGTTGAATGCATTACTGAATGAGAAGGTTTTGAATCACTTCCTGCTTTTAATAGAGCCAACTTTTCTTATATTTTCTGTATAATGTTTTTGATGGTGGAATCTTCAAACCGTCTATCTTGTTAGCTGTTTACTTCGTAGCGACAGTGATTACATGCAATTATGTTGATAATTTGGCAGGATACTACTATAGTGGAGATGAGGAAAGAGCTTCAGGAAAGACCCACTGCAAAACTAGTCGACGATCTACGTAAAAAAGTCAAAATTTTGCAGGTGCTTTAACTCAGTTGCATTCTAATATGTCTCCTGACTCTTATTCTTTCTCTTATATGTTGAAGTTGTAGGAGCCTGATTTGTTGCTATTCTTCTGTTTTAATCATGATACCCTCAACCAATCACTTTTTTTCTTATATTTTAGTAATCAATTCAATATTGTTAACATAAGCTATAATCTTTTGCTGATTGTGCCTACTTGTTGCTGAAATTTTTGCAGCAAGTTTTGTCACAAATTTCTACTGAAGTATTTCTTCATTGCCATATTCTTAGTATGTCAACTCCTAATAGTTCATCAAACTAGAAGAACCTAGTTAAAGTGGTTTAAATGAAGTTCAATGTGAAATCCTAATGGTCTTTGAAGTTTGCAATGACTTCATATTATGTTAAATGATGAAAAACCAAGTATGAGGATACTACTTTTACATACCATATGTTAGATTAGTGGTTTAAATGAATCAGAATATGCACAAACCAACACGAAATACACAAGTTATTCCATCAAATCTTAGTTCAATAACTAATGTAAATATTTATGGTTTGCCTCACTTTTCACTTGCTAGACCTGATTTACTTCTGTTCGTTTGCAAAATTATAGAATTCTATGAGCTTTATAAGGTGATAACTTAACGATTATTCCAATGTTCCTTTTCTGATAATCCCTGTGATACTCTGTGTCTACTGAGCCAACAATCAACAGTGCTTGGTAGATTAAGAGTTTTGATAATACATTGTGAATCGGAATACCCACTTCTTTTTTTATCAATGATTAACTCTGTTATGGTCAAGCAATTTATAATTCAGTTCTTGTTCTTCTTGACAAAAACTGAACTATAAACAAACAAATTGTTGCTGAATGTGCAGCCAACCTTTTCTCTCGCTTATTTTTTATAGGAACCTTTAGTCATCCTAGGAGCTAGGGTGCCGCTACACCATCTATCGATCTTGTATCATAGTAACCAAGCGACCTCCAAAAAACGCAAATGAATACACCTAAATGCAATTGAAATCATTGCTGAACTTGTAATTTGTATGCTTTGGTTATTTATGTTTATGACCAGTATTTCAGCTATTCTTTTTTAAGTAAGAGCTTTATTTTTCCACTGATTGGCAAGCTGGACTGCCTATTTCTTCTTTTAATATGTTTTATTTTATCCTATTTGCGTGACATGCCTGAATTATTACTGAAGCTCGAAGAACACATTGTTCAAGCTCTCTGTGCTTGTTTTCTTTGATGTTTGCAATCTTAGTTCTATAAAGCATTTCAAGAACTCACCCTTCTTTCTCTATTTGAGGGTACTACTGTCAAACAACTATTTCCACCTTATTGCTTTGTAATTACTGGTGCTTCTTTTGTAGGCTGTTGGATACAACTCAATAGAGGCTGAAGATTGGGAACTAGCTACCAGCGGGGAAGAAATGAGTAAGCTTGAGTCTCTGTTGCTCGACAAGAACAAGAAAATGGAGCATGAACTAACACAATTGAAGGTTAAAAGTCTACTTTGATACATGAATGTGCTCAAACTTATTCTCAATTTAATTTGCTACAGGTTATCCTGCATTTGAATTAATACATTAATCAAATTGTTTCTATCTGTATGTTTAACTTGTAACTTATCTACGTACTGAATGCAACAATGCATTGCTATTTGGTTGAGTGTTAATTATTCACACAAATTTTCACTTTGTCGTGAAGGTTAAAATTTCTGAGAAAACAAGTTTGTTGGAAGCAGCTGAGAAGACGATTGCTGAGTTAACTACTAAAGTTGACGAACAGCAAAAGTTGAATGCAAAACTTGAGGATGACATACTGAAGGTTTGTGTGTACATTATTTTCCAAGAAATACAATATACTTGCACTTTTCATATTTGGACATACTTGGTGGCGGTCTAAGTTTATTCTTCTAAAAGTCAAATACAACAACAAAAGCACTCTTTGAGCCTTATTTTCTTTGGGCATATTTAATTAGTTACAAATTACTGGGAAATTAACTTACAAGTAATTTCCAATTTCATTTGTATATTGTCCAGGTAATTGATATATATATTTTTTCTTTTGTAGAAATAAATATCTCAACGATCAAATTTAATTTTGTACACTTTATCATCAGAATATATAACTCCATATTTCTTTTTCTTGTGCAGGGTTACAGTTCAGTTGAAAAGAAAGGCTTACTTCTAAATGATTGGGATCTTCAAGAGATGGGCACAAATGAAGCTTCTGAGGTACCGTCTCATATTTTCTTTGGTTATTAGCCTTGGGTACTGCTATTATGACTTTGTTATGCTTTCTTTTTTTCTTTTCATTCTTTTTTCATATATTGAATTGGAAGTTTTACTTAATTTTTGTTTTTTACTATGATGCATCTATACTTCATTTAGCTAGTGTCCTTATTGGATACCAAATTACGGATCCCATGATACTTCATTTCTTTATAATATTTAATCATCCAAACTATTTGTCATACTTCTAAATTTAATTCTAAACAGAATGATTATATAGGGACAATTTTTATTCATTGGTCTACCACGTATTGTATTCTAAGATTAGTAGACAATGCCGTATTATCATATTTTGTAGCGTCACATCTATATCCCATATCCGTTCCTAAGCAGTGCTTCATGTTTCTCTCCTGGTGAATTGTATATTATCCATCAACTGTGCATAATTATCTTAGCATCGTATGATGCATATACAGAATACATGGGCACTTTGGCTATGGATAATAGTGCTGTTCTTTGCCACTAAAATACGACCTTCTGAAGTTTAGAGTTTATATCTCCTCGGTTGGATAATAACTGCTCAATGAAGAGATGCATTTTTTTATCTGTTCCCTACACACGCATTCCGATTTACTAATTACAATCACTTCCTACTTTCAAAAGAAAAACAATCAATGGTGTATTTTGATGATTTGTCATTGTCGCTTGATTTTTTATCTGTATTTTGTATCAGGGAACAGATCAAAGGCACGTATCTTCTGATCAAGACCAAAGTTCAATGCTTAAAGTAATATGCAACCAGCGCGATCGTTTCCGTACACGCTTACGAGAGACGGAGGAGGTACGTCCTATCCACACAGCACATGTTTCTAATTAATTTATTCTTTAGTTTCTGTTTTCATTGTAAATCTTTTGGTGCGCTAGGAAGTGAGGCAATTGAAGGAGAAGATGGGGATGCTAGCTGTTGAACTGGAAAAAACTAAAGCTGATAATGTGAAGCTCTATGGCAAGATCCGATATGTCCAGGACTATAACAATGAGAAACTTGTTTCAAGAGGGCCAAAGAAGGTCTTGTATACTGTTTCTCCTCTATTAATTTGATTCTATCGTCGTACACATTGTATGATGATAACCGTAGTCTCTCTGACGTGTATGCAGTATGCAGAGGATCTTGAAAGTGGCTTCAGTTCGGATGTCGAATCCAAGTACAAGAAAATGTATGAGGAAGATATAAATCCATTTGCCGCTTTCTCTAAGAAGGTAGAAGATTACTTTCTTCGACAGCTTTGTTGCTATTATTATGTATATCTCTTCCCGTTCCTGAATATTAATGTAGAAAATTATTGACTATTTGCTTCAGGAAAGGGATCAAAGATACAAGGAGCTTGGTTTAAGAGATAAAATAACTCTTAGTAGTGGTCGTTTTCTTCTCGGTAACAAGTATGTTTTTGCTGCTGTCTTGCTTTCCTTCAACTTGAATTTCATGTTAACTGACTGTTTTGTTAATGCAGAACTCCAGTTGTTCTTTTAGTTAAACTAGCTTTTCTCTGCAGATAGGTGCCGTCTATATGTTATATCCCTCTATTTTAGTGTTCATGATAGTTACATTTGGCCATGACCATTTTCCTCGAGTTTAGAACTTCAGTAGAGCCATTCATTCGAAGATCTTATTTCCCCCTAAATAAGAAAATATTTTGCTGAATGATTTTGTAACACAAAATGTGAAGAAACCATTTGTTTGAAGGGGCAGGGCAATTCACAACACACCCCTCAAAATTATTGAAACACAGACAGAGCACCTGATATCATCTTCATATGAGCGGCATGTCAGTTCTACTACCAGTGTACCGCTTTCCCTATTGATTTATGAGAAAAAGCAGTTTAACTAACCTAGATTAAAAAGTTTATAGGCTATCAGAAGCTAATCTTCTGCTTTCGTCCATCCCCATTATTGCTCGACAAAGGAAAACTCACGCTAAATCTGCATTACCTGACTCAGATATGCTCGGACATTCATTTTCTTTTATTCCATTGGGCTGCATCTTCTTGTGTTCACATGCCTCTACAGAATGTCTGCTTTAAGCTACCAAAGGTAATTAATTAATCTTCCTTCGATCATACTTCGCTTGTTTTGCAAAGAGTTTCATCTTTTCATGAATTTACAATGAAGGAACTCATTATTTTTATTTTTTTCAAATTTGAATGATCTATGCAGAGATTTTGAACTACAGTTATGAGATATTGTTACTCGGTCCCTGCATTTCATAAATATTGCAATGCACATTAATTTAAGTGGATTTTTTTTACCGAAATCTCTAATCTTGATTTTATGCACCGCTGGTTTACGAAATTCTCTGTTAATTTTAACCGCGAATCGCGTTTGCAGCAGCGCGTCGCCTGCGCAGGATGAAGTGCTACTAGATGCCGGGAATCACACGCTCGCCCTTTTGCCATAACTTGATTAATTGCGAACGAAAACGGGAAGTCGCAAGCTGAGATTCTCATTCGGGAAAGCTGTTTGCGGATATAGCATCAGGGTGCATTCGGAAGAATCACACATGTACTGAACCGTAAAAAGAACAGTTTATGTACAAAGGTGAGAACAAAAAAAAAAAAAGGAGAAATTTAGATGTGGATTTACACACATCAATTTTTCGTTTCTTTTATTTCTTTCCTTGTGGATTTGTTTGTTGTGTACTTTGTACAGTGGAGATGTGAAGTATACAGGGTATACAAAGTTTCACCCACACCCAGAATAGTATATATATATATATATATATATATATATATATATATATATATTAGGCTGGAATACTATCGATAGCACCAAGTCATTGGTGCTATCAAGTTTTTAGCCGTTGGATTAAAGAATGTGTGGATAAAATGATAGTGGTCCCCTAGGGTTTATTAGGTGGTTGGTTGAATAGTAAAAATTTTAGGGGACTACTATAATTTCAACCGCATATCTTTTTATCCAACGGTTAAAAACTTGATAGCACTAATTGTTTGGTGCTATCGATAGTATTCTAGCCGGACTCTCTCTCTCTCTATATATATATATATATATATAGAGTTGTGCTGGAATGCTATTGATAGCACCAGCCCAACTTTGTCACCCATTTTGTAGCCCTTGGATCACATTGAGATTCGTGAAGGCTCTTTAATGAAAAAGAAAAGTTTTTTATTTTTTACTTTTTCTTTTTTCTTTTTCTTTTCTCTTTTTTTCATTAAAGAGCATCCACGAATTTCAATGCGATCCAAGGGCTACAAAATGGGTGGCAAAGTTGGGCTGGTGCTATCAATAGCATTCCAGCCCAACTCTATATATATATATATATATATATATATATATATATATATATATATATATATATATATATATATATTAGTTTAAAGATCTCAGGAAAATTAGTTGCATGAATAAATGAGCGTGTACATTGGGTGTGTAAGTATATTTATTAAAACTCTCTGATAAATGATAAATGTCTTAGACTAAAATATATATAAAAAATTTGTAAATATTTTTTTTTTCTTTTGTTTTTCGTTTGGTTTTTATCAATTTATATTTTGCTCATTTAAAACTTTAAAAATGTTTTTAGGAGCCACCGTGTTAATGGAGAATAGGGACGTCAATGATACGGATATTTAAAATTTTATTCGAATAGAATCGATTTATCTGATGTTAAATGGATGTAAATTCGGATACAGATATAAAAAATCAAAAATTTGAAATTTGGATATGAATTTTGATTTTATCCGAACCTGATTTGAATCCGAATTAATTTTATGTTATATAATATATGTGTATATAAATATTTAATATTATATTTAAATTTATATTTTAATTTAAAGTAATATGTTTTGAAATATTTTTAGAAGGAAAAGAGAAATAATTGTTTCGGGTTTTAAATTTTTGGTTGGATTCGAATTTGAATATGAATTTTTAAAATTCATCGGATTCGAATTCGGATTTCGGATATGTAGTCGGATTTGGGTTTGGATTTTTGAAAATTCGCTCCGAATCCGGTCCGTTGACATTCCTAAGGGAGAAGGTGAAATTGTCAAAAGATGGGTTGGTTCAACACAAAATATATATATGTATATATATATGTATCGGTTCGGTTCAACACAAAATATATTATAAAGTACCGATTTGATTCAATATAGATAAAAAGATGGGTTGGTTCAATAAAAATAATTGAACTGGTTCGGTTCAACACAAAATTTATAATATAAAATATCAGTTCGGTTCAATACAAAATATATAATAAAGTATCGGTCGGTAAATCTAAAGTATAATAAAGTACCGGTTTGCTTCAAAACTGATAAAGAGATGAGCTGGTTCAGTAAATTCGGTTCAACATAAAATATATATAATAAAGTATCGATTCGATTCAACATAAAATATATATAATAAAGTATTAATTCAGTTCAATACAAATAAAGAGATAGACATGTCCAGTGGATTCCGTTCAAAACAAATAAAAAAATTCGATAAAAAATAAGTAAACGAAAGAGTCCATATTGAAAATTAATAGTTTTGTATAGATAGATTGATCTTTAATTTTCCGGAGATGTTAATAAAATATATAGGGAAGTGAAACTTGGTATTAAAGTATATAACAAAGTATGCAGAAATATTTCAAAATATCTTTTTTTTAGTTTAATTTTTATAAATTTTTTTTTTCAGAAAATAACGATATGAATAAATAAGCATCCACGTACATTGGGTGTATAAATACATGTGTAAATACATTTCGTACACCATCGGTGTATAATACCATTATAACTCTACGATAATTCTAGGTTATTTAGAAAATCTGCTGAAAAATGATCGATAATGATTGATTTTGAAATGTTTAATTTTTTTTTTTTTTGATTTTTGAGATTCTATGCAAATGGATTCGGATTGGTAGAGCTCCCGTTTCGATCCGTTCCGGACGGTAAGTGAGAACAAAAAATAAAAAAAATATAATTCGTTCCGAATCTATATTCTGATCCGCCAAGTTAATGGAGCAGGATGTCAGGACTAAACTTTTTGTGCGAATTTTTTCTTTACAAACTATCAAACTCCAAAGGGAAATCACTTCGTGAGGTTTTACTACATCCATCTAGAAACTTCTTTTTGAATCTCAAGACATCAGACGCGGAAGTCGAAAAATAATAGGCATCTTCAAGTTTCTAGGGTAATAAATGTAGGACTCTTGGGAGCTCGTAGCCTCCACTTTTAGTTTATGTTTGTACGCCACTTGGCATCTTTTCATTAGGTATTTGTGCGGCGAGTGGTCTATAAAAGGTTGTGACCTCCACCCCCATAGAACAAGTAAGAAACAGTTGTACTTTTCTAATTCCAGAAATACAATTCCTCTTCTTTAAACTCTCTCTCTTACATTTCAACTTTAGGCGAGTAGGTCTAAGTTCACAAGAGACGGTGTAGGCTTGCTCACTTCGCGAAGAAAGGCGAGCGCCGCGCGAGCTTTTTAAGCAATTTTGCTTAAGTCCGTGACAAAGGAGGTGGAAGATTACTTTCTTTCTTCGATCCATTCTGATCCGCCAAAAAAATCCACTCCTGCCCCTATTAGCCCCTAATGAAGCGGTAAATAGAAGTCAAAAATAAAATTAAAATTAACCCGCTTTGATCCGATAAAAAAAAGAGCGGGAGGTGGGGACTCCTTCTGCTCCCGGATACACTCCATTTGCATCCCTATTCTCAATACATTGGAAATATATATTTGAAATATATTTAAATAATTTAGATGATAAAAATTATACTTAAGGAAATAGATTTTAATATAAGACATGAATTATTGTATATTTACTATGGTGAACGGAAGGTATCTATACAACCAATATGGGCAATAGTTTCACATGAAAAATTTATCAAAAAAAAACTTTTATATTTATAGTTGCAAATTTGGGTGAGAAAATATTTAGCACACATAAAAGGAAGGAGATTCTAATCAAACGAATGAAAGCAAAAGGAAAAGGGTGAAAAAGAGATTAGGATAAATTCCGATTGAATCCGACATCTGATTCTATAAAATGTAAATATAAATGTCGAAATTTAGTATTCGACGTATATTCGTATCTGAATTCGGATTTGAAAAAACTTAAAACAAAAAAAATGAATGTGAATAGCAATCCGACCTTATTCAACTGTTTTCACCTCTTAAAAGTAAGAGGGATGTTAATATATATTATACGAAAATAAAATTTTTTTTTTTTATCGTGTTCTTCATTTATAAAATATTAAATTTTTTTAGATAAAATATAGGTATATAAAGTTTGAACACTAGTTTTAGTTTATATTTATATATACATATTAATATATATTTGTTGAAATGAATCGAAGCCGGACCGCTAACCGAGTTTGGTCACTGAGCGATTCTCTATTTGACCCTCAAAGTTCGCCATGAATTCAAACGATCAGGTTGAGAAAGAATCGGATCAAGCGAATTCTCTTCACAATCAAACACCAAGTTAAGAACGAAGGAGAGCCGAGTCGTTTTGTATTACTTGGAAAGAAACTGATTACAAGATTAGAACCACTACAAAAGTTTTGAAAGTGGCTAAACTACTAATAAAAACTCTTAACTAAGCTATTCAAGCTAGGAAAGCTCTGAAAATTATACTAGAAAGTTCTTAAACGCTGGAATTGAAGAAATTGAAAAACGGCGATCGCTTGCTTATGTGTGTGAAGGACTTCTTATTCCATAGAAAATTTGCCTATTTATACTAGTGTGGATTCCTTCTATGGTTAGTCACCACTTCGTGTAGTGGTGAGTTGCTCCGGCACGTCCTGTATTTGTCACTACGTCCTTTATTTCGTGCAGCGTGCTCGAACTAGAAGCGTGTTAGCCACAAAATCTATTCCCCACGATCTCAGCCAAACTTGTAAATGAAGGTGGGGTTTGAGTATAGAAGGCTGGGAGACCTTCCCCCAACCTCAGGCCTCCTCTCTTACCCTCTCTCACTTTTTCTCTCATATTTTTCTCTCTCTAGAAAAACGAAGAACCCTAGCTTGAAGGGGAGTTATTTGGTGGTTTTGATCTCTTTCGAAGCTATGAAACAAAAGAGAATCGCTAGGAGAGCCCTTTGGGAGGAAGAAGAATCTTTCTCCACCTCATTTTAGCCAGAATCAAGAGGTGAGTTTTTACGGTTTTGAGATATTAGGGTTTTTGGGATTTTTGGCTTCCAAAAGAGTTTCTAGTGATTTCTTTTGGTTTCTAAATTTTGTTTTAGGAGTTTTTCCTTGGATTTGGTAAATCAAACATCCCTCTATTCCACAAGAGATTACAAGGTGGGGGATTTCACCGAAAATTGTGATTTCATTTTTTTTCCTTTGCTTTCTTGATTTAGAAGCTAGCATTGTTGTAAGAGTAGTTTGTGTAGAAACACATTGGCACTCTTGAGTAAAATTAGGGTTTAGCCCTAGATGACATAAAAGAGATGTGCAAGTTTTAGCCTTATTTTAAGATAATAAACCTAGTTGTTGGTTGTTGACATGGATTTAACTTAGGAGGAAACCTAGGTCAAGTAAGGTGGCATGTGTGGTATAAAACCTAAGAGATATCTAGGTTGTTCAAGTGACATTTAACTTAGGTAAAACTAAGGTGGAAATGTAGAGTTTATAACATAGAGTCAAGGAACTCTAAGATTAGAGCGTTGGTGTCCCTGGGGCATCTTGTAACCCTAGAGTAAGAACTTAGGGTTTAAAGAAGCAAGTTGAGTAAACAAATAACTCTAACCTAATTTGGTGTCCTCGGGACACCCAAGATATTCTACAGTAGATAACCTAGGGTAAAAAAGAAAAGTGAAGCTTCCGGAAGCGACAGATAAGTGCCAATGGGAGGGGCCAAGCATATTTCGACTCTCGAAAAAAGTGCGTGTGTAAGACTCAACTTCCCGAGTGAATAGGTGGAAGCGTGTGAGTAAGACTCAGCTTCCCGAGTGAATGTGTGTGATGACCCGGATCTCCGCAGAGCTGCTACAGTGCGTTGGGGTGGCCATTGGAGGCCTACATGGTGTGTTGGAGGTGTTTGTGGCATAATTGGACATAAGTGTTGGACATCGGACTTATATGGACCCTGTGAGTGATCAGAGGACCCCGTGGAGGGTTTAGAAGTGGTTTCGCGCGAATCGGATATTTAAATTGGGCTCCGCACGAAGTTTGGACTAAGAACGCATTTCCGGGTGCCTTCGGCAATTTTTAGAGTTGGAATTTGGCGAAACGGACGTCAAATTCGGATTCAGCGCGCGAAAACGGTCAAAATGGACTACCTACTTGATGTTTTTGGGCAAGGGTTACTGTTCACCGCCGGAACAGTAACTCCGGCGATCGCCGGCGGCGGCGGGCAGCGGGCAGCGGCGGAGGGCGGCGGCGCGGCCTCGGGCAGGCGGCAGCGCGGCGGCGGGCAGGCGCGGGCAGCGCGCAGCGCGCGGGCAGGGCGCGCGGTTCACGCGGCAGGCGTGCACCGGAGCGGGGTGCCACGTGGCGGCTTCCCATTGGATGGTTTACGGGTCGCGGTCCACGGAGCATAGCGGGGTGTACGGTGGACCGGAGGGGGACACGTGGCATCTTTCTATTGGTTCGGTTCATGAAGTCGGGTGCACCGGGTGCAGTGAGCGAGAGGGTTGACACGTGGCGCGCGGGGATTGGGCGCGCCACTGTGCGCGGCAGGCGCGGCGGTGCGCGGTGTACGGTGGACCGGATAGGGACACGTGGCAGGGGTTCATTGGCGCGGTGTTGGGATTGTTGTGCACCAGGTTCAGCGAAATTATGGCTTGGACACGTGGCAAGCGAGGATTGGGCGAGCTACTGTGCGCGTACGGGCGGCTGGTGGCGGGGCAGGCGCGCAGGCGGCAGGCGGCAGGCGGCGGTGCCGGCGGGCGTGGCGGCCACGGCGCCGACGTGGCGCACGCGTGCGCCACGTGGCGGCCGCCCATTGGCCAGCGCCAACTGCCGCGTTGACCGGGGCTGGCCACGCGGCGTGTGGGGAGCGGCCGGATCCGCTGTGTGGTGTTCGGGGACACGTGTCGGCGCGAGGAGCGGGTCGGACGGTCGTTCGGTCCGACCGGATCGCGTGCGCGGAGTGGGCCGGGCCGGGCCGGGCTACTGTGTGCGCCCGAAAGTTCGGGCCGGGCCGCACTGTTTGCGCCCGAAATGTTTCGGGCGCCCGGAAAATGGGACACAGGGGTCATTTCCGAAAAGTTTTTGGTGGGCCTATATATACCCCCTCCTCTCCCTCTTTCTCACCTTTTTCCGAGCTTTAGAGAGGGAATGAGAGGGAGAGATCTATAGGAAGTTGTTCCCCTTGATGTCCTGGATCTTGTGGTGGATTCTCAGAACTTTTGGAAGCTCGGCAACGGCGATATCATTTTTACAGTTCGCCTCGGTTTTCGCCCCATTTCGGCCCATTACCGTCGCAGTTCAGTCAGAAATTCGCTGTGAGCAAACCAGGAGGAGTTTTTGGACGATTTCTTCGACAGCGTGTTCCTAAGAGGTAAGGCTTCGATTTCCGTGTTGATCGCTCTGCTCCGTTTCGCACTTTTGGCACGTTTCCCGAGACATCTTTGACCCCCTCTTTTGCTGTTTGGGTGTTTGGACAGCGGTACCTTCGACGAATTGTTTCTCGGCGTAGGAATATCGGATCGAGGCGATTTAAGAGTCGATTTTGGGCTACTTTTCGCAAGGAACGTGCTCGTATTTTTCTTGGAATTTTATGAGATTTATTTCGAGGTGAAAATTACTGTTTTCTCAGTGTACAGTGTGCAGTTTTCTGCACAGTTTGTTGATTGGTTTACCGCCTTGCCGAATTTATAACTTGGCTTACCGAACTCTGATTTGGGCGTGCAAGGTACCGTTGCGAAGCTATCGACGCGAGGATCGCCGTGATATTTTTCTGGGAATTTTCTGGGCACTTCCTGCAGGTGATAATTTATCAGTTCTGGGACTGTTGTTGTAGGTTTTTGTAAGAGCACAATTTGGGAGCCTAAGTGTATTTAGTGGACTTTGTGTTGTGCCAGGAGTGTTTCGGGTGTACTGTTCTTGTTGGAGCGCAGGATTGGAGATTTTGGTATTTTCAGCTGTACGGACCCGGACAGTTGCGCTTCAGGTGGGTGGTTGTTGCATGCCTCTACACCTGGCTTACTTACTAAGTTTATTAGAAAACCCCACTTTTGAGCATGTTGGTTGAATATTATGCATGATTGCCTGATATAAATGTGAGCCTATCATCTGAGATTAATTTTGTGAATATAGCATGTTGGGGACATTATGGGAATAATATTTCTGATTGGAACATGATCATTGAAATAATTTAATAGCGATAATTAACATGCTATATTAGCACCTATATTTTATGAAAGTGGATTAAATGGATTAATTGTGGGGACATAATGACATATCTAGGTGCGGGTGCCACTTTGGGATTTATTATGGATCAGGGATCATACACATGTGTAGTTGACGGATAATTTTAGCATGATGGGTATATCTATGTGGATTTATTACTTGATACACATGTGAAACTGTTATTTGATATATTCCCTCTTTCATCTTGTATGAGGACTTTTGCATGCTTATTTGGACATCTAGATAGGCCACTATTTTATTGCTACACTATCATATTGGGATTTGACTTAGGAGAAACCATGATTGCTTTCTTTCTCCTTTTCATTTGGACTTTTGAGTCATGTTGCTCGGGTTCGAGCAGAGGTTTGGGATAGTGTAGCCGGGACCTGAGGGTCAGTGATAGGGTGTACTTGATGTTGGATTGTGGGTTATTGCGGCAACCGCGGACAGTAGGCGGTTGACCGGATCTTGATTATTTCACCCAATTGTGGGTTGTGGGGATTGCGGTGACCGCGGACTTTGGGCGGTTGACCGGATGTTTACTATTGCATCAGATTGGGTATCAGATTTCTCTAGTGGATGGTATTTCCCACTTTTGAGTATTATTGTATCGGATCGGGGTTTCATTAGTGGACGGAGTTTCCCACTTTGATCATAGTCATGATCCAGTCCTGCTATTATGAGACAGTGGTTACAGAGATGCTTGATACAGTGATACTTTACTCGTGTGGGTCGCTCCCCTCGAGTGCCACTCCGGAGTAGGCTTTAGACCGTGTTGGGTTCCGGTCAGTTGGTGAGTTGTGAGTGATGGCAGAGCAGGCAGTACCAGTTTACTGGTGGCACTAGATTGGGTCTATTTAGCCAGATGTTGTTTCCTGGTGCATTCATACCGTCATTTCCTTCGGTATTGCATTTAGAGGCATACTTGTTGTGGTTTTCCCCTTTTATTCAGTAGTTCTGTTTACAGCTTCACTACCTGCCCTTTTCTTGCCTCTAGTAGACTTAGTGGGTACGCCGGAGCTTGAGGCTTTACCCACAGGGGGAGGCTACTGGTTTACTAGTGGTTCTCACCCCCACTGTTGTTTCCTCTTCTTTTCTCCCCCCTGTTTTGCAGAGTCCTCATTGGAGTTGCTGATCTTCGGTCGTTGTTCGGGGCGAGGGAGTCACGAGCTAGATCGTTACCACCCGAGGAGTGTAGCTGTATCCCCTGGTTGGAGATTCCTCGTAGCTGTTGGCTGGCTTTTACTGTTTATCTGGAGGAGAGAGATCTTTTGTATTTGGAGAGACTGATGTACTATAGTTTTAGTTTATCTCCTTTTATAGTCGAGAGATGCTGTACTGAGGACATTGTATGATGATTATCTGTATTTGAGGGAATGGATATTGTACTCTATTTCATGATGTATAGTAATTGGATTTTATTTTACAGCATTTTATTTCAGCTTTGATATTTGTGTAGCTATAGTACTATCTTGTGCAGGTTAGACGCTTCGCCTATGCGGGTTTTGGCATAGGTGGCGGATCTGTTGGCGAGCCCGGGTCGCAGTTTCGACCCCGGGGCGTGACAGATTAAGTTGGTATCAGAGCTTAGGGATAGGTCAATTGGGACTGTAGAAACCCTAGGCTTATGGTTGGACCCTAGGATGACTTCGTGAGAGTCGTGAGTTTTGCGAGAGTCCTGATTGAGTTTTATACCTCTCCCAAGGGATGGGATGGGTGATTGGCATGTTTATTCTCCTAAGCAATTATGTTGGCTGCAGACAACATAATGCGGCGGAACGGTTGACATGCTCTAGACTCTCGCCGGATTGGGTTGAGTTTTGTTTTGTGCTGTGGTGCAGTTGGTCGTGGTGAGCGGTGTCTTCCCGACGCGTTGTACGGACTGGTGTGCACTCGTCGCAGCAGTGGAGCTTGAGCGGATTGTTTTGGGGCCGGATATCCGGATTGAGGTTAGAGAGCTTCAGGCCCCGATGGCAGGATTGTCTGAGGTATATCAGCGGCAGAGTGAGCCGCTGGTCTGGGTGACACAGTTGTCGGAGCAGTGGGCAGCCCGACAGTGTTTTTCTCCTGAGACCACCTGGTTGCAGTATCCTCAGCGGCAGTGATACTGAGGCGCCGATGGAGCGAGTGGCCCCCCTCCGTGCCAATGTTTAATGCCGAGGCACCGAGGTGGGGTGGATAGCTGACAGTTGATGAGTTGTGGGACATCATTGATCGATGGAGCCAGTTTGGCAGATGAACCACCCCGATTCATGGATTTGAGTTGGAGCCCTTGGAGGCAGAATCGTGGTTGGTGGTGATGGAGTGATCAATTGAGAGTCTCCCTGTGCTAGAGAGTTGATGCAGTTGTTGAATTGTGCGCTCCAGGTTTCGAGGGACGAAGCGCGTAGGACGCGTGCGACTGGGAGTGGATTGCGCCAGAATACCCTTTTAGTTATCTGATCCCTCTGTTTTGGATTTTAGATTCTGGATGCCTCGATGGAGTAGGCATTGTGTATGGAGCGTACTGTTGCAGTTCCTTTGGATAGGAATCTGCCGCCAGAGGCGAGTTCTGGATGGAGGCACCTGGCGCTAAGTGTTGGGGGACAGATCGGCTGGCTGAGGCACCTTCGTTTTTCTTTCCTAGATGGTGGATGTCCTTGTGGATGGATTATGTAAAGCTTACCCAAAAGAAGGTTACCCTTTGTGATTATTAACCTGCATGTTTGGGGTACAATAGATGTGCTTGAGGGGTGAGCTGAGTAAGGATAATTGAATGAGGAATTGCAGGAATTAATTGTGTTTTGTTATATGACGATTGCGATAATGGATTTTCGGAGATGTCAGAGGTCAGGTGGACCCCGGTGGCAGCATCAGCATCGTCATCAGAGTGGCGCAGCGGTAGCGTGGATTGTTGTCTGCAAGGGCTTTATTCCTTGCCTCAGTGTGAGCAAAGGCGGAGAATTGTGCTCCTTTTTATGGATAGCCTTGGTTTTAGGCAGATTGAGTGACGACCACCTTCTGTGAGCAATTAAGACTGTGCTGCCTGGGTGGAGGGCACCAAGGCAGTAGATTGGGTCGTCGCAGGTGTGATTTCATCACAGCAGCCAGAGTTAGAGCATGTTGCATTCCTGCATGGACTAGAGGCAGATTTGTTACCACGTGCACTAGAGGTACAGGTTGCTGTTGGGGTGGTGCATGTGGGGGAGGCTTGTGAATCATGTCCAGTGCAGTTGAGACCTCGAGTGGTATCGGCGGACTTATTGGTAGTTGTACCTGGTCAGTGTTTGACCCAGTGCGTGGGGTTGGTTGGCATAGTGCCACTTGGTGTATGACTGCTGAGAGAGAAGGTTATGATCTTCTGCAAGCAGACATTAGAGACTTGTTCTTTGAGACAGTCAGAGCGCACAGGTTACAGCGACTATGCACGAGGTGCCTGCGGCGGCGCCGGGACACGAGGATATCCCTGTTATCGTGAGATCCCGGGTGTGATTCCACCGGAGCTGATAATGATGCCGCCGATTAGGGAGATTGAGATTACGGCTGACGTGGTTCAGGGAGCCACGCCAACCCCAGTAGCACCTCATTGGATTATCACTTGTAGAGCTAAGAGAGTTGATAGCGCAGTTGCAGGATCTGATGGACCGAGGGTCTGTTCGACCTAGTGCCACCCCGTTGATGTACGGTGGTGATGCCACACCGTTGATACACGGTGGTGATGTCACGTCGTGGACACACGACAGTGAGGGTCCTTGTATGGTGTGACCGCAGGCAAGTTTGCATATTGTTTAGGACCTTTTTATGGAGTTATACTCCGGCAGTTGTCGCTGATGATACATGTACCTTTTTGGAATCTTACAGCTGAGTGTTTAGCCAAGATGGTATTCAGGACATGATGGGGGCATTGTGAGTACAGTGAGAATAAATGGAACGACTAATGCCCTGTCGTCTTTAAGATCTGAGGAATTGTGTATTCTTGCTGCACTTGGAAGAATTATTGGAGATATTCTTCTGGGATATTTTGATTTTACTCCCTCTCTGTATGGTTAGAGCTGGTGGAGTACTTGTAGATGGTGTAACAAGGTCTGTGAGGAAGAAGCTGTATGCCAAGTTGTTGTGGTGCAAGTTTTAGCTACGAGAGCATATCTTCTTGGATCACTTAGTCTAGCCATAAGAGGCGGTGGTGGAAATCCGGCCAAAATGGATGCTATGCGAGAATGGCTGAGACCGGCAGTTATTTATTGAGGTGAGGAGCTTGTGAGCCGGATAGTGCCAGCAGAGCTTGACGAATTGGGGATGAGATTGATACCAGCCCTGATTTCAGCATCGCCAGTGTTGGGAGATGGATTTTGGATATACTGTGATGCCTCCCATTGTAGCTATGAAGTTACAGTTGGATTTGTGGCAAGCATCCACTATCACTCTGATAGGGCCACTGTGGTGGCGGATACCCGGAGCAGGAGAGCTATTTGGGGTTGAGTTTGTTGACTCCGCAGCTGGCGCTGCGTGGACTGTCGAGGCAGACGTGGCCTATGATGGTGACACTGAGGGCTCTTTTTCCTCTCGGAGTTGCTTTGCATGTCACTGGTTTGGGAGTTGAGGATACAACTCCCAAAATTTGATGAGGTGACCGTCTGGAGCAGTTACCCTTTCTCGAGCCTGGAGGATTGGATTTACCATCTGCAAGGGTACTGGACCTTCTCGAAGATTGATTTGCGATCTGGTTCTTCCAACTGCTTATTGTTGTGTGCTGATGCCCGAGAGTTGGGGAGGTGTTGCTACACCTTGATGGTTTTGGATTAGAGATCAGAGTTACGTGATCAGTTGGAGGACCTATATCAGGATGCCTCGAAAGTACAGAGGTACTTGGATCGAGCTGGTGTGCCGATGGACTTGTGGTTAGATTATCTGAGGCCCTTGGAGGAGCGGAGGCTTGTGTACCGATGCAGATTACTTGGTAGCTCGAGCGGTTAGCCCAGCTGTACTTGGTTGAGTTGGTACGGTTTTTCTGGAGTGCCCGCCTTTAGTTTGTTCTAGTTAGAGACCCGAGGACCGCATCGCGTCTCTGGAGGAGGTACTTGTCAGCCTTGGGAGCTTGAGTGGTGGATGATTGGATGTTTACCCCCTTTTTATTGTGGTTGAGATTCCTTGTTGAGGAACGACTTTAGTTTCGAGGACGAAACTTTCTTTTAGTGGGGGAGGATGTGATGACCCGGATCTCCGCAGAGCTGCTACAGTGCGTTGGGGTGGCCATTGGAGGCCTACATGGTGTGTTGGAGGTGTTTGTGGCATAATTGGACATAAGTGTTGGACATCGGACTTATATGGACCCTGTGAGTGATCAGAGGACCCCGTGGAGGGTTTAGAAGTGGTTTCGCGCGAATCGGATATTAAAATTGGGCTCCGCACGAAGTTTGGACTAAGAACGCATTTCCGGGTGCCTTCGGCAATTTTTAGAGTTGGAATTTGGCGAAACGGACGTCAAATTCGGATTCAGCGCGCGAAAACGGTCAAAATGGACTACCTACTTGATGTTTTTGGGCACGGGTTACTGTTCACCGCCGGAACAGTAACTCCGGCGATCGCCGGCGGCGGCCGGCGGCGGCGGGCAGCGGCGGAGGGCGGCGGCGCGGCCTCGGGCAGGCGGCAGCGCGGCGGCGGGCAGGCGCGGGCAGCGCGCAGCGCGCGGGCAGGGCGCGCGGTTCACGCGGCAGGCGTGCACCGGAGCGGGGTGCCACGTGGCGGCTTCCCATTGGATGGTTTACGGGTCGCGGTCCACGGAGCATAGCGGGGTGTACGGTGGACCGGAGGGGGACACGTGGCATCTTTCTATTGGTTCGGTTCATGAAGTCGGGTGCACCGGGTGCAGTGAGCGAGAGGGTTGACACGTGGCGCGCGGGGATTGGGCGCGCCACTGTGCGCGGCAGGCGCGGCGGTGCGCGGTGTACGGTGGACCGGATAGGGACACGTGGCAGGGGTTCATTGGCGCGGTGTTGGGATTGTTGTGCACCAGGTTCAGCGAAATTATGGCTTGGACACGTGGCAAGCGAGGATTGGGCGAGCTACTGTGCGCGTACGGGCGGCTGGTGGCGGGGCAGGCGCGCAGGCGGCAGGCGGCAGGCGGCGGTGCCGGCGGGCGTGGCGGCCACGGCGCCGACGTGGCGCACGCGTGCGCCACGTGGCGGCCGCCCATTGGCCAGCGCCAACTGCCGCGTTGACCGGGGCTGGCCACGCGGCGTGTGGGGAGCGGCCGGATCCGCTGTGTGGTGTTCCATAGGGAAGTTGTTCCCCTTGATGTCCTGGATCTTGTGGTGGATTCTCAGAACTTTTGGAAGCTCGGCAACGGCGATATCATTTTTACAGTTCGCCTCGGTTTTCGCCCCATTTCGGCCCATTACCGTCGCAGTTCAGTCAGAAATTCGCTGTGAGCAAACCAGGAGGAGTTTTTGGACGATTTCTTCGACAGCGTGTTCCTAAGAGGTAAGGCTTCGATTTCCGTGTTGATCTCTCTGCTCCGTTTCGCACTTTTGGCACGTTTCCCGAGACATCTTTGACCCCCTCTTTTGCTGTTTGGGTGTTTGGACAGCGGTACCTTCGACGAATTGTTTCTCGGCGTAGGAATATCGGATCGAGGCGATTTAAGAGTCGATTTTGGGCTACTTTTCGCAAGGAACGTGCTCGTATTTTTCTTGGAATTTTATGAGATTTATTTCGAGGTGAAAATTACTGTTTTCTCAGTGTACAGTGTGCAGTTTTCTGCACAGTTTGTTGATTGGTTTACCGCCTTGCCGAATTTATAACTTGGCTTACCGAACTCTGATTTGGGCGTGCAAGGTACCGTTGCGAAGCTATCGACGCGAGGATCGCCGTGATATTTTTCTGGGAATTTTCTGGGCACTTCCTGCAGGTGATAATTTAACAGTTCTGGGACTGTTGTTGTAGGTTTTTGTAAGAGCACAATTTGGGAGCCTAAGTGTATTTAGTGGACTTTGTGTTGTGCCAGGAGTGTTTCGGGTGTACTGTTCTTGTTGGAGCGCAGGATTGGAGTTTTTGGTATTTTCAGCTGTACGGACCCGGACAGTTAGCGCTTCAGGTGGGTGGTTGTTGCATGCCTCTACACCTGGCTTACTTACTAAGTTTATTAGAAAACCCCACTTTTGAGCATGTTGGTTGAATATTATGCATGATTGCCTGATATAAATGTGAGCCTATCATCTGAGATTAATTTTGTGAATATAGCATGTTGGGGACATTATGGGAATAATATTTCTGTTGGAACATGATCATTGGAATAATTTAATAGTGATAATTAACATGCTATATTAGCACCTAGATTTTATGAAAGTGGATTAAATGGATTAATTGTGGGGACATAATGACATATCTAGGTGCGGGTGCCACTTTGGGATTTATTATGGATCAGGGATCATACACATGTGTAGTTGACGGATAATTTTAGCATGATGGGTATATCTATGTGGATTTATTACTTGATACACATGTGAAACTGTTATTTGATATATTCCCTCTTTCATCTTGTATGAGGACTTTTGCATGCTTATTTGGACATCTAGATAGGCCACTATTTTATTGCTACACTATCATATTGGGATTTGACTTAGGAGAAACCATGATTGCTTTCTTTCTCCTTTTCATTTGGACTTTTGAGTCATGTTGCTCGGGTTCGAGCAGAGGTTTGGGATAGTGTAGCCGGGACCTGAGGGTCAGTGATAGGGTGTACTTGATGTTGGATTGTGGGTTATTGCGGCAACCGCGGACAGTAGGCGGTTGACCGGATCTTGATTATTTCACCCAATTGTGGGTTGTGGGGATTGCGGTGACCGCGGACTTTGGGCGGTTGACCGGATGTTTACTATTGCATCAGATTGGGTATTAGATTTCTCTAGTGGATGGTATTTCCCACTTTTGAGTATTATTGTATCGGATCGGGGTTTATTAGTGGACGGAGTTTCCCACTTTGATCATAGTCATGATCCAGTCCTGCTATTATGAGACAGTGGTTACAGAGATGCTTGATACAGTGATACTTTACTCGTGTGGGTCGCTCCCCTCGAGTGCCACTCCGGAGTAGGCTTTAGACCGTGTTGGGTTCCGGTCAGTTGGTGAGTTGTGAGTGATGGCAGAGCAGGCAGTACCAGTTTACTGGTGGCACTAGATTGGGTCTATTTAGCCAGATGTTGTTTCCTGGTGCATTCATACCGTCATTTCCTTCGGTATTGCATTTAGAGGCATACTTGTTGTGGTTTTCCCCTTTTATTCAGTAGTTCTGTTTACAGCTTCACTACCTGCCCTTTTCTTGCCTCTAGTAGACTTAGTGGGTACGCCGGAGCTTGAGGCTTTACCCACAGGGGGAGGCTACTGGTTTACTAGTGGTTCTCACCCCCACTGTTGTTTCCTCTTCTTTTCTCCCCCCTGTTTTGCAGAGTCCTCATTGGAGTTGCTGATCTTCGGTCGTTGTTCGGGGCGAGGGAGTCACGAGCTAGATCGTTACCACCCGAGGAGTGTAGCTGTATCCCCTGGTTGGAGATTCCTCGTAGCTGTTGGCTGGCTTTTACTGTTTATCTGGAGGAGAGAGATCTTCTGTATTTGGGGAGACTGATGTACTATAGTTTTAGTTTATATCCTTTTATAGTCGAGAGATGCTGTACTGAGGACATTGTATGATGATTATCTGTATTTGAGGGAATGGATATTGTACTCTATTTCATGATGTATAGTAATTGGATTTTATTTTACAGTATTTTATTTCAGCTCTGATATTTGTGTAGCTATAGTACTATCTTTTGCAGGTTAGACGCTTCGCCTATGCGGGTTGTGGCATAGGTGGCGGATCTGTTGGCGAACCCGGGTCGCAGTTTCGACCCCGGGGCGTGACAATGTGTGCCAAAGTGTGTTAAACTCATTCGAGGCAAGTGGGATAGTGTGCGAGCAAGACTCGGTTCTCAGTGGAAAAGACGGCTCTAAAGAAGCTAAAGCAAACGCTAAGTAAAGAAGGAGCGCGAATAAGACGACTCTCTACGAAGCACAATTATAAAATCTAAATCAAATGTGATTAGAATGATCGGGTGCGATCAAGTTAGTTGTTACCCCCTAATAGAGGCGTAGTGGACAGGACATTCTGTTAGTAGCCTAGTGTGGCATGGCATAGGGGCATTGTGGCATCAAGCATAGACTAGTAGTGTAGTGATTTTTATGTCAACATTCTAGTGTAGTTTTACAGCTTTATATATATATATATATATATCTTGCTACTAATGTTTCTATTGGACCAAGAGATGTAAAGTATGTTTCTCGGTGGATGAACCCGCTGGGAACTATCGTAGTTCTCACACCCTATTAGTTTCCACTCTTACAGGACCAGGTACAGCTGGTGAGGATCACGACAGGGATAAGGGTCCAACAGTATAGTAGACCTAGCGGGTCTAGTGGTCCATTTACCATTTTGGTTATTTCAAGTGAACATTGTATATTTAGGTGAGGAAATGAAAATTGTAACAAGTGGTTATATGTATCAAATGTTCATTCAACTATCTATTTCAGCTTTACACAATTGTATTTATGTTTAAAGTTGAATGTTTAAGTTTAATTGTAAGTTTTACTCTGATATGCATATTATTCTCATTGCGTTTATTGCCGTTGAGTTATCGACCATTCCTTTCGGGTATGGAGAGATCATGCCCGATTGACGGGTCTGTTAGCGTACCCGAACTGACCAAATAAACGGTCTTGGGGCATGACATATGATCTACAAAACTTGGGTCCTAAATATACTTCTCTTAAAAGGCAAAATGCCTTCTTAGAGATAGAAGTAAAAACCCAAAAATCTTCAACTTCATACCCTTCTTTAGTATTTGAAAGTGACACCTTAAGGAAAGAAATTTTCTCACTTAAGAGAGAGCATAAGCAAGTCAATAAGACTTGTAGTAATCTCATTCTTGAAAACAGAAAACTAATGAAGAAAATTAAAGTTCAAAGTTTTAAGGAATTTACTTATTATAAAAAACAACTTGAAAAACTTTAAGTTGAGAATCAACAACTCAAAGTTAACTTAAATAAATTTATGAAAATACTTGAGAAATTTGTCGGTGGAACCAAAAAATTAAGTATGATTCTTAAAAGTCAAATAGTAAATTTCAAGAAGTTTGGTATAAGATATATTCATAATTCAAACAACGTCAAATTAACAAAAGAAAAAAGGAAAGCTTTTGTTAGAAGCTCAAGTCAAAATCTAACTTTATATTGCTCTTATTACAATACTAATGGACATCATATGACTTCTTGTAAATACAAGAAGAACTCTAAACTTAATAAAATTTGGGTTGTGAAAGGTTCGTCTAACTCCAAAGGATCCAATCTCACTTGGGTACCAAAGTTAAAAATTTGATTTCTTTTTTGTAGGTGTGTCTCCAATCAAAAGGTGCAAATGACAAATGGCACTTGGATAGTGGATGCTGAAGACACAAAACTTGGGATCAAACCAAATTCAAGTCAATTGAAAGAAAGGATGGAGAATTCGTCACCTTTGGAGACAACACCGGAGGAAAGATCATTAGAACCGGTACGATTGGTAACGAAAAGGTTAATATTTCCAATGTTCCTTTAGTTGACGGTCTTAAGCATAATTAACAAAGTATTAGTTAATTATGTAATAAAGGCTCTTTTGTAAAATTTGAAACATCTTATTATAGTGTTCTTGATCCCTCTACAAATGAGATTGCCTTCAAAACTTTGTAAAAGAAAACTTATTAAAGGCTTATTAAAATTAAACTATATCAAAGATGAGGTTTGTGATACTTGTGCTCAAGTAAAACAAGTTAAATTCTCTTTTATATCTAAAAATGTTGTTTCCACATCAAGGCCATTGAACTTAATACATATGGACCTTTTTGGACCAATTACGTCACTATTAATAGTATAGTGGCCTAGTTCTCTCTCTCTCTCTCTCTCTCTCTCTCTCTCTCTCTCTAGAGAGAGAGAGAGAGAGAGAGAGAGAGAGAGAGAGTCAGGCTGGAATACTATCGATAGTACCAAGCAATTGGTGCTATCAAGTTTCAGCCGTTGGGTAAAAGGATATGCGGTTGGGATTATAGTGGTCTCCTAAGATTTTTAGTATTCAACCAACCACCCACTAAACCCTAGGACAGTGTTTGGTTGCAGGATAAAATGGGAATAGCATATTTTATCCTACAAATTGAGCCAAACACTAACTAAAATGGGTAGTTTAAATTATTCCCCTCTTAACGGGTTATCTAAGGATAACCCGTTAAGAGCTAACCCCTGGAAACAGTGGAATTGGTTAATTCCGCTGTTTATCCCAGGGGCAAGGGGCGAAAAATGCGAAGTTAATGCCCCCCATCAACCTTCATTCTCCCAAATCCCTCTTAGTTAATGCCCTAGCTTCTTCCCAATCCCCTCATTAATGCCCTAGCTTCTTCCGAATCCCCTCGTGTTGGACGCGATCTTGTGCCGAATCGCCCGTGGTTAATGCCCTAGCTTCCTCGTGTCGGCCGCCATCTTCTTCCGAGCTGATCCTATGGCAAAAGGTTGATAAAAATGGAGATCTTCGTTAATGTCACACACCTACCTTCCTCCTCCCGTCTCGCTCGTCGTTAATGCCCTAGCTTCCTCGTGTGTGTGTGTGTGTGTGTGTGTGTGTGTGTGTGTGTGTGTGTGTGTGTGTGTGTGTGTATATATATATATATATATATATATATATATATATATATATATATATATATCGTACCCTTGTATATTAATATAGATGTAAATATATAATAATACTAAAAATTTCAAATATTCGTATGGGATTCAGTTTTTTCTGATATTCAAATATTTTTAGTAAAAGTCTTTCCGTATCTGATCAAATTCAAATATTTTTAATTCGAATGCAAATATTGTGGGATAATATTCTATTCGTTTTTAGCGTACCTAAGCTATCTATGATAATTATCACGGCCTGAGGTCGAACTGTGATTTGGACTTGCTAACAGATCCGTCATTTATACGAAAATTTTTGCACAGGTAAAGCAGCTAAGCTACAAAGATAGTATTTACAACTATACAAATATCAGAGCTAAAAATAAAATAACTAACATAAAACTCACGTAACTGGATATCTGTAAAAGACACAAGTACAAAACCATCTCTTGCAAAAAATAGTACAAGTAAAAGTACATTCCAGACAGTACAAAACTAAATCCAACAGTTCAAAAAGAGTATATCTAGCTCTCTCAGACTCAGGTAGGGATCTAATTCGCGACTTACATATATCGGTCAGATTAAGCAGCAGGTGTAGGAACTGAAATAGATGTCTCTGTAAAAAAAATACCAATAACGGGTATGAGAATTACAACAACAAAATAGTTCTCAATGGATACCGTCTCCAAGACCAATGATCTGCCCACTAAATCTACTGGAGGCAAAAGTAATTAAAATGCTGAAAGTAGAAAGAGCTGAAATAAATCTACATGTATTATGCATCTAACTATCATGCTCGAAGAAATAACAAAGTGAAATAATAATATGCAACTACTCACTCTCGAGGTGCTCAAATCAACCCAATCTCACTGACTGCCATATCGCGTGCAGCCAAAACTGCATCCAGCTACTATCACACATCCACAAAAGGAAGGGAATTACGTAGGTCGTCCAACCGGACTGCATCGACATCACGCAAAAACTACAGGACTAGCTTCGGAACGGCGTTCGAGGAGTGCGACCTCACCGAGAAAAACGGCGCATCTCTGTCGAGCTCAAAAAATGCTCCTGCAGGCTATAGTCCAATCTATAATGAATCAGATTGACAAACTCACAATGCTCAACAAGCTCACAATATAAGTCGGAGAACCCTCAACAAGCCAGGATTACTGTATCCATGAATAGCTCAAGACACTAGAATCTCGATTAGCAAAGACTATAAAAATCTACTCGACCCCCAGGTACGAGTATAACTACAGACTATACTACCCAGACCACTCAAACCCTCCACACAGGCGAGAAGAAAAATGCATAAGCAGAAAACGATGAAAATAATGCAATAATTTTTCTATGGGTCCAGATATAGGTGAAACAGCTGATAATAAACATTTTCTATGTCCACTAACCTCGAATATATGTCAAAAATATCAGGGATTCCAAATTATATTTTCATAATTTTTCAGGCAACTATCAGATTTTACCGGGTATACAAACAACTAAATCTAACATGCTAGATATCTAAACAATAGACATAATAGGAAACTCGTAGAATTTGGAAGAAATCTAACCTATCTGGATCGCTATCCAAACTGTGCAAGAAGCTGAAGTGGTGCGGTACAACCCATTGTCGAGGTGTTGCCGGAAAAAGCCTCAACACCTACACACACGCAACCACTCTTTACCTCCTGCTAGGACAGCCACAAAACTTAAACAATCTCCAAGAGAAACTCCAGCCTGAATCCAAACCTCCAGATCAAGTACACAGCAACACAAGGCTCCAAACACAACATGTTCAGCTCAATTCTCCTACAGCACAAAAACAGCAAGTATCAAAGCCTCCTCTCTTATCACAGAGTTTCCAGCACAAGAATCATACATCCAATCAACATGAAAAGTAGATTACATCAATAAAATCTATCTCTCATCCCTCAGCAAGCAAGAACAAGCTCAGGAAAAATCTGAGAAATTTCAAAAACTTGAAAAATCCGATACATATCTCAATCCACAGTTGAGAAGATCCAACGTTGCAAATTTCTCTTCAAGGAAACTCGTCTCCATGCTGTCAACCAACTCCAGGGCTTTAGCATGATGAAAAATCACTGATTAACTAAGTTGGAACTTCACAGTAGCAAGCTAGTGCTGCTCGATCCCCTGCTCTATCTCTCTCTTTGCTCCACTGCCTGAAGGAAGAAAGGAGGAAGAAGTGGAGAAAATGCATATGAAAGTGCCCTAGATACTCTCTAGATGTAGGAAATATACACATGTGCCAAACAACTTATTCAATTCATCCATCGAGTATATTAAGACGCGAAACAATCTAGAATACTAACATGTTCACGCAGAAAAATCCAAGTTTCGGGCGCCCTCAACCTCACTCCAGGCGTCCTAAATGTCGTAACTACAGTAATAACGGGCGCTCCTCGACTGCCCGCTCTACTACAACACTGCGCCTGAATCCTTAGAATAGTATACTATCCTCACGCTATTCCGCGGGCATCCGCTCCCTGCATCCGGTGCTACAGTGCAGCACCCGAAATCAACCGCCTCTGTAAACAACACAGTCATGCACAAAATCTTGAGAAAATCCCAACCACACAATGTCCGGACTGCTACAGTAACTTTCGGGCGTCTCTAAATAGGATCCGCGAATACGCAACAGTTTCGGGCATCCGGAAAAGCTCTAAGGTGCCTGAAACTTCTGGAACTCCAGTTTCTTGCCATTTACGACTCAAAATCCGTTTTCGCGCTTATTTCGCACTAAACGACATTCGCTCGATCCGAACATCTCCAAATGCATCGGTCAGCTCAAAGGAATATATCCGAACAGTTACAAAGCTCCGATACTCTAAAATTATCATTATGAAAACAACCTAAATTGAGTTTTTTTTTTATTCTAATGTGTCAATATTTAGTCAATTAAATTATATTATAGGGCTTAATTATAATAATTCTAAAAATTTGAGTAAAAAATTATAGTTTTAGGATAAAATTGTCGGATCATTGGCACTAACAATTAATTTTAAAAATCTAAGTTATTAAAAATACGCAACTAATTTATTTAAAATGTATAGACACAGTGCCCACGGATCTTAATTGTCATCCAATCCAACTAACCTCACACAACTTAAAATATGACTCAGTCTAATTCGGCCTCCCGCCATTTCGAACATTACTCATTTTAAGGATAAGATGTTAACTCATTTAAGCCAACAAAAATGTATAGTTTATTCTTATTTAAATATTCTAAATCATGTCTACGAATGTTAATAGTTGCAAAAAAAAAGAAAAAAGGAAAAAGAAAAAGAAAAAAAATCATTTTCTCTTATCTCTTTCTATATCTCTCTTTCTTCTAAATTTTCTATACGAGTCAATTCACAATCACAAGGATCCTTCTTTTTTTTTTTTTCTTTTTTTTTTTTTTTTTTTTTTCATTTTTTATTTTTTAACTAATTACCGATCACAAAACAGGGTTAACACCAAAACCCCCTCCTCTCCTCTCCTCTCTTCTTCTTCCTCTTCCTTCTCCGCCCCCCAACAAAACCGGCGAAAATGGACCGGACCGGCCCGGTTCCGGCGGCGAGATCGGCGGACCGGACCGGACCGGGTTCGGGCCCGGCGAAGTCGGTGGACCGGCACGTGGACGTGCACGTGCTATTCTGCCACTACAACGCCCTCTTCTTCCACGACTCCCTCGGCGCCTGCGCCGTCTCCTGGTCCTCCTCCCCTTTGCCCAGGTCCCCCCTTTTCTCCTCCCCCTAGGGTTTCTAGCTTCCATCGGAATCGTCAGGGTTTCTCCGATCATTCTTTGGTTCAATTCCGCATCGTTGGCGCGTGGATTTCGCCGTGCATTGCATTGTGCCCATTTTGTGTTCTTCTTTTTTTAAACCGAAATTTGGGTTTTTGATGGTGTCTTATGCTTACTTTCCTGTCAAAGTTTGCATTTTTGAGTTGCAATTAGTTGCAGCGGATGAGCTACTTAGAGTTGGCATGTTTCTAGGGTTTCTAGGGTCTTGTGGATTTTGCCAATTTAAATTTTTTTTTTTCTTTTTTGGTTATTTGGAGGAAATTTGGGTTTTTTTACGGTGTTTTATACTTAATTTAGTGTTAAAGTTCGCATTTTTGAGTTTCAATTATTTGCAGTGCATGTGCTACTTAGATTTGGCACATTTGATACAAATAAGCTTGAAGTTTGGGTTTTTGATGTTGGTTTTTGCCTGATTTGTAGGTCAATTTTTTCATTTTTGAGTAATGATTAGTTGTATTGCAGGAGCTACTTAGATTTGGCATGTTTGATGCTGAGATGTTCCAATTTAGTGTTTTTTGTTTTTTTTTTTTTTTCAAATATTGTTATCTTCTTTGTTTACTCGAATCTCGCTTTGTTGATTTAATTAGTTACATTTTAAATTTGGTCAGTTTAGGCAAATTTTGCGCCCAATAAGTGCTTGTCAGGTGATTACATGAAACAAACACAAACTGATAGTACAAAGTTAGCTAAAGTCATTCGTAGGTCGAAGGGTACTAGGCAAGATGAGTTTTGTCGAACAATTGAGCGACAATTTTACACCAAAGTAAGTAAAAATCTGAAATTCTTATGGAATTCATTTGAGAGCACTTGATTTAGGTGGATGAATCAATGGTTCTGGTGTGGATAGCAGTCTATGAATGCAGTAAATCTTGAAACAAAACCCAGGTAGGTGGAGGTGCTTTTAATATTGCAGTCCTCGTAGATTTAATTTTGAACGCGCTAAATGAAATTCGCTTGGTGATATGCCCAATGCACCTCTTGGAGTATGATGAGAGATTATTCCCCTTGAAACAAAAAGGATCAAATGCTTAAGGATAACCTACATTTTAGGATATAATTCTGTTACGCTTCTTGATGTAAATAATAAGAGTGGTGCCATATATGCTGAAGACGCTTGATTTACCTGCCGTTGGATACGAAGTAAATAGCACTACTAATTTAAACAATCATACTAAATAACCCGAACTATGTTTACTGAGAGAGACCACAACTTTCTCTCATCCAGTAGTTTTCTTCTTCTATTTGACTGCCCTGCAAGATGAATCTAAGGTACGAGTTTTATTTCCTGAACTCGGGAAGAGTGAAATGACACTAAAAATTTAGAATACTATAGGTATACAAATATATGCAACATGAAAATCAATTTTAAGCTATGATATTGAACTGGTAGACTTTATATTCGTGCTGTATAAAGAAATCTTGTGATGAACTTCTGATCTTTTGTTTTCTTGATGCAGCGGCGCAAGTACTTGTCACTATTATCCAGGAGGCGGCTGTGAGATAGTCCTCTCTAAGCCTTTGTTAGGAAATCGGCCTACTGCCGATCTCAAGAATACTTTGCTGCATGAGATGATTCATGCATATATGTGTTTTCATTATGATATAAAGGACCATAGGTACTTGGTCAATCAGTGAGCTTAATTAAATATGCGTGCTGATATAAACTACTGATGCCTTTCTATCATTATCCTTAAATTGAACTGTTATTAAGCAGTGACCATGGTCCAAGTTTCAAGGCCATGATGAACTCAATCAACTCCAGCTCAGTAGCAGACCCTCAGGTAAAACGAGAAAATATGAGTAAAGAGGAGAGATTTTTTTGATTGGGGAAAATGCATCAAACCTGCCTATACTATCGTGCTTTTCCGATGGCCCCCCCCAAGCTTTCAAAATTTTGAAGAATAGTGTATGTGAATAATCTGCATTCCACCACAACCCCCCTGATTCTGTCACTTTTCTCTGACAGCCTTAGCATGTGGTTGCCACTTGGCCTGGAAGAGTTGAAGTTGTACTCTTCCTTTGAATCACTTCAAGAGTTTAGGGCCAACTGTCTTTTATGTCGATGGTGGCTGTTAAGAAGATCTGACGGAGTAAGGGGTAGATGGTTAATCTAAACTCTCAGATTGTTCACATTTTGTTTTATTACTGTTTTGAATGAAAATCTGGGATAGAACATTATTTTCCATGCCAGGAAAGGGGGCATGCATTTGTCTCCTTTTCCTTGGTGACTTGTAATTGATACTTTACTTTTATTCAGAGACCAGTTGGTGGCTACAACATCACTATCTATCATGAGCTCCACAAGGAAGTTGATAGCTACAGAGTAAGCCTCTGGACCGAAAACAAGTCTTATTTTACGTGTGAGAGTCTAAGCTTTCATTGGTTGAGAGTTCCAAGTTAGAAATAAAGCCCATCATGTGAATAAGGGATTTATATACTAATCAAGTAGTTACTTTAAATCGATTGTTTATCATTTTTTGACAGTGTGAAAAGTGCGGAGATTTGGTCAAGACAACTATTAGTAGGGAACCTTCGGTTAGTGACTGCCCTAGAAACATGGGCCCTGATGGATTTTGCGATGATTCATCTTGCCACGAGCGTAGGTATGGTAATTGCTATTACTTGTTCTACTTTCTTTTGGATATGTTTTTAGGTTGGTTATTAATTCTAAAATAGATATGTAAAAGTTACAGAAGGCTAAACCTGCTGGAGTTGGTTGTTAGTACCTACTTGTGCGTGTAGCGAGTAGGTCCTATATGCAGCTGTGGTTTGCGTACCATTTGGTCTGGCTTCTGGAGTAGCTTTATTTCAAGAAGTAAAAAGTTTCAGAAAGAAGAAGAGGCAGAGATTAGGTGCTTGACTAACAAAACACGCTCTGTGGTGGGAAACTAAAATGTGCGCCCTAAAAGCTGAAGCTCCAACTTGAAATGCTGCTGCTGCAGCGAGCATGTCCTATACTAAAAAATTATCAAGCAACTTTTTCCATCTTTTCGCTTTTTGATGGTCTATGTGAATGGCATTTCGCATACCTTTTTTTTTTCACGGTATTTCACGTTTTCTTGCTGCTTTTCTTCCATTTGCAGACACAAAAAGTTATGCTCTGGTTGTTACGTTAAGGCACAGAAACTGGCAGGATGTGAAGAGAAGAGAACATGTTCAAAAGGTGAATAGATCTATTTGCCGAGCTTTTATCCCAATTTCTTTAGTCTCTGTTAGGAGTTGTCTCTAGGACACAGGGAATACAACTGGAGCAATGTTCTTGATTCATTACTAACATAATCAATGTAGTGTGCTCATGCTTTAATATTTTCCTTCATTTTAGTCTTTCTTATTATGTTTTTGAATACTGAGGGATAGGAAATGAAGTTTTGGACCTTGTGGATGAATTTGATAAGAATAATTTTTTGCGTCCCTTGGTTATCCTGCTAACCCAGGATAAATGACAGCAAAGTCGATCTAATTTTTTCTCGTTTTATAGCATCGTAATAAGTTATAAGGATAACTGTTTGAAAAAGTAAATTCTGGCGTATTGAGGATGTAGTGTGGGAACACGCAATTCCATGGGTTCTTTTTTGTTTTCTTAAACACAAATTCTATGCAATGGAGAGTGAGGGTGGATAGTGGAGTTGGCGTAGTCTCTGCATGTAGCGGTTTGTTTGGAGACAAGAAACACAAATTTAGAAGTAACATTTTTTTGGCTTCTTTTTTTTTTATTATTTCGTAACATGCCTTTTGTTATCCGACGGATTGCGTTGGAAGCCAGCCAGAGATGACAAGAGTAAGGAAGTCCATCCACCAGTTCATCAAAACATGTAGAATTTTCATTTGCCTAAAACAAAAACAAAAACAAAATCGGCCTTAACCTCCTATTCTCCCAGCCCAAAAAGTGCTGTGAATTGCCAAATTTATTTTTTAATGAAATTGGAAGATCTGGACTTATTAAAGTATTCTTTCAGAAAATAGGTTTACTAACAATTTCTTTATATGCTGCAGGTGATCAGCTTCACGAGGACAAACCTGAAGAACTATTTATGCAAAAATCATCCAAAGCTGGAGGATCAAATGATAGAATTGACGGGAAGAAAACTACGTCGACGAGTTCCTTACAATCTTCAGGTGATGGGCTCGGAAGCTCAGGCAACAATAATGATAATAATAATAATAACAATAATTTTGTTAAAGACAATTCTCAGAAAAAGTTTAAAGAGTCAAACAAGGCCAGCGAATCGAAAGGTCAGTCTCAAGAGATCTCCAAACGAACAAGAACTTCATCGAAGAAGAATAGCGACTATACCGTCGTGAAGAGGAGGAAGCTGAGTAAGTCCAAGAGCGACTATGCGGTTATAATCCAATGGTTAAATGTGTTTGCCTACGAAGACGACGAAGAAGATGAGGAGCCTTTAGTGAATAAGCGAACAGAAAGGAGAAGAAAGCAAAAAATGCTGATTTCTCTCAAGAATATAGTAGATAATAACACTTTGGAGGTTGAAGATAATGCGTCGCCTTCCCATAAGGATGCGTCAAGAGATGAGAAACGCGAAAATGATTGTAAACCGACAGTTGGTGATCTTCTCGCGGGTAATGAAGAAGTGCCTTTAAATTGTAATGCAGCGCAAGAACAAATGCCCACCAATAGTCAAGGGAATGATACCAAGAATCAAGGTGAAGGTGAATGCTCGTCGCCGATAAAGTCACCGGTTAGAGGCGAGATCGTGGATATCTCTGACGGCTGAGCATACGGTTTCTCGCGTTTTTGCTTTGTTTAGAGGCAGCTTTTGTACTATTGTAATATTATTAGTTTAGTATCAAGTTTCACCATAGTATTGCTGTCTCATTTCTCTTTTTATTCTTCTTAGTTTCATTTTCCTCCTCTTTTCGGGTATTTGCACAGGGCCCTGGCATGACCACATCATGTTAAACTGATGAGTTTAATCTTAATGTTGATGTGTATTAGTAGTTGGAAATATCCGTCTCCGTTGTTGACGCATTCATGCGATAGTTCGATCGATATGTCTCTATTCTGAATCTTTTCTCTTCTAATGAAAAGATTAAGTTTCCTTGCCCAGATGAAAATCATGAATCTTTTCTCCTCCCCTTTTACCTTATCTTGCTATAGTTGTGGTCCAATGTTTGGGTATATTCTTTAAACATCACTCTATAAATTTTGCAAAGTTCTTAAGATGGTTTTTATAGTCTTTGAATTTTTTTGGTTCTTTTGTACATTTATATTTGTACATTTATGTATTATATTTAATTTTAGGCATTGTACTCACTCAGCTAGAACTAGGAGCCTTCAAAATAAATTTAATGAGTATCGTTTTTAACGTGATACCGTTTCATTTACAGTTAAAAATAATTTTGTTGTTGTGTTGAAAGTAATGTTCACATTTACAAAAAGGTATTTACATACCTTTTTGGGTATTGAAAAACAACATAGTATTGCTAAATTTGTTAATTTGTTGTAAAGGTAGATAAAGTTTAAAGAATATATATATATATATATAGAGAGAGAGAGAGAGAGAGTTCGGCTAGAATACTATCAATTAGCACCAAACAATTAGTGTTATCAAGTTTTCAGCCGTTGGATGAAAAGATATGCGGTTGGGATTATAGTGATCCCCTAAAATTTTTACTATTCAACCAACCATCTAGTAAACCCTAGGGGACCACTATAATCCCAACCGCATATTTTTTCATCCAACGGCTAAAAACTTGATAGCACCAATGGCTTGATGCTATCGATAGTATTCTAGCCTAATTATATATATATATAATTATATATAATATATATAATTATAGTGGTCCCCTAGGATACTATAATTATGGTAGAATACTATCGATAACATCAAGTCATTGGTGCTATCAAGTTTTTTAGCCGTTGGATGAAAAAATATGCGGTTGGGATTATAGTGGTCTCCTAGGATTTACTAGGTGGTTGGTTGAATAGTAAAATTCTTAGGGAATCACTATAATCCCAACCGCATATCTTTTCATCCAACGGCTGAAAACTTAATAGCACCAATTGTTTGGTGCTATCGATAGTATTCTAGCCGGACTCTATATGAATTAGACTGGAATACTATCTATAGCACTAAGTTATTGGTGCTATCAAGTTTTTAGCCGTTGGATGAAAAAATATGCGGTTGAGATTATAGTGGTCCCCTAGGGTTTACTAGGTGGTTGGTTGAATAGTAAAAATTTTATGGAACCACTATAATCCCAACCGCATATCTTTTCATCCAACGGCTGAAAACTTGATAGCACCAATTGTTTGGTGCTATTTATAGTATTCTAGCCGGACTCTATGAATTAGACTGGAATACTATCTATAGCACTAAGTTATTGGTGCTACCAAGTTTTTAGCCTTTGAATTAAGAGATGTGCGGTTAGGATGATAATGGTCTCCTAAGGTTTAGTGGCTAGTTGTTTGAATAGTAAAAATTTTAGTAGACCACTATACTTCCAACTGTACATATTTTCATCCAAAGGCTAAAAACTTGATAGCATCAATTGCTTAGTGCTATCGATAGTATTCCAGCCAGAATCTCTCTCTCTCTCTCTCTCTCTCTCTCTCTCTCTCTCTATATATATATATAATTTAAATTATTTTGAATCAGCTACTTAATTTTTTAAAAATTTGATTTTACTAATTAATTTTTTAATTTATTTGATTATAGTTGATCAATACTATTTTGATTTTAAAATTTAAGCTAATTCTGATTCAAGTAAAATAAATTGAAAAATTTAATAGTAAAATCAAAATTTTAAAAATTGAATAGTCGACTTAAAATAATACATAGTTTAAATAAGTTTTATATGCCGTCCCGGTTAGGAGCTCTTCAATGATAATTCGTTGAGACAATTTGTTGGGTCATATGATTTACTTCGTATCTGAATCTAAAAAATATATCTTTTAATTTAAAATTTTTTGCTCAAATTTCAGTACATTATCAAATGCAAATTTTAAAAAATCTCAACAAAATTGAAGGAAGAGCACCTCTCTAAATGGAGCGAAATCATTTCCACCAAAATTTGGTTCGGATCCTCCATTTAGCTGAAAAAACCCGACCCATTACCACACCCAGTATCTCTCCTTTATCCAGTTCATCTTCCTCCTCCCCCACCATTACCCACCCCGACTCTCTCTCTCTCGCCATGAACGCGCTCCTTTCCCTCTCCTCCTCCCCTTCTCCCTCTCCTCTCCTCCTCCGCCTCTCCCCTTCTCCCTTCAAGGTCTCTCTCTCTCTCTCTCTCTCTCTCTCTCTCTCTCTCTCTCTCTCTCTCTCTCTCTCGTCTCCATTGCTAACCCCTCATCTCTCTCTCTCCTCTCGCAGGGCAACGTACGAACCCTGTCCTCACTCTTCCTTCGGAGGCAATCCAAGGCACCCTCCATCTTCTGCTGCAGAGCCTCCGCCGCGGATTCCGCTGCGGCGGCGTCGGCGGGGGCGGATTCGGAGCGATTTCGATTGAACAACTTGGGGCCGCAGCCGGGGTCGCGGCGGAAGGGGAAGAGGAAGGGGCGGGGCATCGCGGCGGGGCAGGGCAACAGCTGCGGCTTCGGCATGCGCGGCCAGAAGTCGCGCTCCGGCCCTGGCGTCCGCAAGGGCTTCGAGGGCGGCCAGATGCCGCTCTACCGCCGCATCCCCAAGCTCCGCGGCATCGCCGGCGGTAACCACCCCCCTTTTAAACCCCTACTTGTTGCTTTACTCTCTCCTCATTACTGCTCATAAATTGCTTCAATTCTTGCTGGAATTCTAGTGTTTTGTCATGTCTAATGGAAACCTCAAAAGAAAACCTTTAATTAAGCTGTAACAAAGTCCCCAATTTTAACTAATTGGAAATAATTAAGGAATGTTGGGTTGGAAGGATTTGAGGTTTGGAATGAAAATCCCCAATTGTCCCATATTGGATGGAAATGGAGTTGTGGTTGAGCATATAAGAGACATGAACATTAGCAATAATAACTAGGGTTAAGCATTTTGAGATGTGGTTTGAGCCCAACGAGTTATTATTGCTGGTGGGTCAGGTCGTTACATTTGGTATATTGCTGGTGGGTCAGGTCGTTACATTTGGTATCAATCACCAGTCGGAAGTGTGTGATGAGTCTCGGCTGAGTCTGGATCTAGATGATAGGCTAGAGAGTGGTGGGTCAGGTCGTTACATTTGGTATCAATCACCAGTCGGAAGTGTGTGATGAGTCTCGGCTGAGTCTGGATCTAGATGATAGGCTAGAGAGTTGTAATTGAGTATATAAGAGAGGTCGTTACATTTGGTATCAATCACCAGCCGGAAGTGTGTGATGAGTCTCGGCTGAGTCTGGGTCTAGATGATAGGCTAGAGAGTTGTAATTGAGTCAGCCGGAAGTGTGTGATGAGTCTCGGCTGAGTTTGGGTCTAGATGATAGGCTAGAGAGTTGTAATTGAGTATATAAGAGATGTGAACGTTAGTAATAATAATTGGATTTAAATATTTTGGGTTGTGGTTTGAGCCCCAATAAGTTATTATTGTTAGTAAGCCCGGAATGAGTCATTCCCATTGTTGATGTTTGGTTTGTGGGATTAGCATTTCGATTCTCGGTCCGGAGAAAATCAAATCCCTTCAAAATAACTCCCAACGTAGAGGTGGAATTTTGATTCCGCGAGGATTGAAGAAAAAACTTTTTTTTTTTCAATAATAATTATTTTAAATCAAATTTACATATAAAGTTTTTGATTAAATTATAATTTTAAATTTAAATTTAACATATAAATTTAAATTTTATTAACTTTTAAATTTTAATTTTAATATAAGTTTGATATTTGAATTTTAGACATAAAATTACGTGTTGATTTTGAGCTTAATTTAAATTTAAATATAAATTTTAATTTTAAATTATGAATCTCAATTTGAATTTAAATTTTGATTACAAATTAAATATTCTAATTAAATGTTTATCTTATTCACAGTGCAAACACAGTATTTCAGTAATAATTTGAAAAGATATTTAATCTTGCTTCTAGATTGTTAGAAAAACTTTTATCTTTTCAAATTAATTCTTTTAAATAATTTAAATTTAATTTAAACTCAAAATAAAATAAAACAAAGTTTAGATGAAGCCTGTGAATGTCGAGGCGTGCGTGAGCACTGTTCTAGAAGCAAGATTGCCCCTCTACGTGCGAGGCTCCGGCAATCACCCCTAGCGATACAACGACCACTGTCCACCCCGTCGGCAACGACTCCGGGATGGTGCGTAGCGAACCCAACGTCTTTCAAAGATCCAGCAAAAATAGAAGCTCAAAGAGGAAAATGTAAATCACAGTGTATTGTAGCTAGAGAAGAGAATTGTAGCTATCTAAAATAAGAGAAGAGAATTCTAGCTTATTTTAACCAAGCTCTCTTGCTCTCTATATAAAGAGTCCAAAGAGACAAGCACAATAACTCACCAGGGGACAAGATCTCTCTTGGGCAGCCCACAAGCAACTTCCTAAGGAAGGCTCTTGGGTAGCCCAAGATGCCACTTCCCAAGGTAGGCTCTTGGGTAGCCCAAGAAGCAAAATTCCCAAAAAACAAAAGTTAAAACACAAGTTTAAAATCACCAAATCAAAATAAAACCCAACAATCCCCACATGATTTAAAACTTGTAAAAACTGAAATACAAAATAAAATAAACGAAATACAAAAAAAACTAAAACAGATGCTGGATCCCTTATACCACGTATTCGGCGAAGGTACCTTTCGGGTTTGAACCTTCACTTAGTACAGGTCTATGTACATCCGAGGGCACAATGGTGGACTTCGCCTTGAACCAAGGCCGGTGAATCGGATTTCCACAAACAGTACACATGGTACAGCCGTTTAGGTTCTATGCGGGTTAGCGCTTTTATGGCCATGCGCTCATATCGATTCATGTGTGTTTTTAGGGAACCGCCCTCTTCCCACAGTCGCGGCCTCACGACTACACACATATAGTAGGTCCTGATAAGGGTGCATGCAAGGTCACACCCTGCCTCAAGGGTCTCGGAACCATTCAGGGTAAGAACCCTTACTATCCACTTGCATAAATGAGCACTGTCGCCATAGGGATGAGTATATAAAAGCAGTGCTCCGCACAACTACCAATTCGACTTGTTTCTACCCATTGAACCTCCAAGAGGTTGGGTTGCCGTCGCCGGTAGTTTCTATTGTGGGCTAAGCCCCATCCCCCTCGACGATTCTAGGATCACTGTCCTAGACAAACCTTTAGTAAGCTGATCAGCTAGGTTCTTTGCAGATCTCACAAATTCCAATGCAATTACATTTTCCTTAATATTCTGCCGAATGTACTTGTGTCTTACTTTCATAAATCTATTCATCTTTGTTTCCACATTTTCTTGAGCACACTTGTCAATAGCAGATTTGCAATCACAATGTATACATACAGGTGCCAAAGGTCGCTCCATTAGTGGCAAGTCATACAGAAATTCTCTAATCCACTTAGCCTCTGCTACAGTGGTATCTAAAGCTATTAATTCAAATTCCATTGTACTTCTAGCTATCAATGATTGTTTCGATGACTTCCAAGAAACAGCTGCTCCACCAAGGAGAAAAACAAATCCAGCGGTTGACTTCACATCAGCTGTATCACTTATCCAGTTAGCATCACTAAATCCTTCTAATACAGTAGGGAATCCACAAAAATGCAATCCATAAGATACGGTGCCTTTCAGATATCTCAAAACTCTTTCTAAAGCATTCTAATGTTCTCTATTAGGGTTATGAGTATATCTTCTCAATCTGTTCACAGCATAGGCTAAATCAGGTCTAGTGTAATCTACAAGATAACCTAGAGATCCTATAATCTGAGCATACCTATTCTGTCCTATAGGATCACCTTTATTCTTCTTAAGATGTACACTAGGATCATAAGGTGTAACAACAATCTTAGAATCAAAATATCCAAATTTCTTTAACACTTGTTCACAGTAGTGAGATTGGCTCATAATAATTTCATTTGATTTTCTTATGATCTTCATATTTAGAATCACATCAGCTTGCCCAAGATCCTTCATATCAAAGTTATTATTAAGTAATTTTTTAACATCCATTATCAAATCCATATTTGTTCCAAAGATCAAAATATCATCAACATACAAACATAGGATTACTATCTGTCCATTGTATTCCTTAGAGTACACACATTCATCAGACATGTTCACATGAAAACCATCTTTTACTAGTAAAGAGTCAAATTTCAAATGCCATTGCTTAGGAGCTTGTTTAAGTCCATATAAAGATTTTGTCAACTTGCAAACTTTGTTTTCATGTCCAGCAACAATAAATCCCTCAGGTTGCTTCATATAAATCTCTTCCTCTAAATCACCATTTAGAAAAACAGTCTTAACATCCATTTGATGAATAATCAAATTATGGACAGAGGCTAAAGCTAGCAGAATCCTAATAGAAGTAATCCTAGCTACAGGAGCATAGACATCAAAATAATCTACACCAGGCTTCTGGGAAAAACCCTGAGCTACAAGTCTAGCCTTATACTTATCTACAGACCCATCTGGTCTCAATTTCTTTTTAAAAATCCATCTACATTCTACAGGCTTACAACTTACAGGTAAATCAGATAACTCCCAAGTATGATTCTGTAGAATAGATTGCATCTCCAACTTAACAGCTTCTTTCCAAAATGATGCATCTACAGAAGTCATAGCTTGGTCAATGGTAGAAGGGGTATCTTCTACAAGAAGTACACAGAAATCATTATCAAAAGTCTTCTCAATCCTATGACGCTTACTTCTCCTAGGTTCAGACTCTTCTATAGGTTTACTAGTGCTGAGTCTACTAGATCCACCTATAGTCTCAACAGGAACAGGTCTATCTACTCTAGTTCTAAAAGGAAAAATATCCTCAAAGTATACTGCATCTCTAGCTTCAATAATTGTATTGTTAGAAATCTCATTAACCTCAGAATTTACCACCAAGAATCTATTAGCATTACTACCATCTGCATAGCCTAAGAAAACAGTATCCACAGTTTTAGGACAAATCTTTCTCTTCTTATTTTCAGAAATTTTAACTTTAGCTAGGCAACCCCACACTTTAAAATAATTCAGATTAGGTTTCCTATCCTACCAAATTTCATAAGGAGATACAGAAGAACTCTTGTGGGGAATCCTATTAAGAATTACTCAAGCAGTCATCAAAGCTTCACCCCACATGTTCTCGGGTACACCAGAACTAATAATCATCGAATTTACCATTTCCATCAAAGCTCTATTTTTCCTTTCAGCTACTACATTAGATTGAGGTGTATAAGGTGCAGTCACTTGATGTACAATTCCAAATTCTTGACAGAAAACAGTCATCTCATTTGATGTATATTCACCTCCTCGATCAGATCTTAAAATCTTAATTTTCTTATCCAATTGATTTTCAACCTCAGCTTTATAAATCTTAAATTTATTCAAAACTTCATCTTTATTCTTAATCAGATAAATATAACAATACTTCGAATGATCATCAATGAATGCTACAAAATATTTGCTTCCACCCCTACTGGGTCTACATCCATCACAAACATCACTGTGTATAAGTTCTAGCAGATCAGAATCTCTATCTACAGATCTAAATGGTCTTCTAGGTTCCTTAGCTTGCACACATATTTCACATCTATGATCATTTGAAACAGACTTAGGAATTAAATCAAAATTCATCAATCTCTTAATAGTATTAAAATTCACATGTCCCAATCTTCATGCCAAACATCAGATGAAACAACATTCAAAATCATACTTTCATTAATAGTAGAAGTCATCACAGAAAGCTTAAATAAACCATCACTCTAAAATTCTTTCCCAATAAAGTTCACACCTTTACTAATTACTACCCTATTACATTTAAAAACAAACTTAAATCCCTGCTGAACTAAAAGAGAAGCACTAATCAAGTTCCTCCTAAAGGGTTGGAAATTTTTACCCTTAGGTTTCGGGTTCTCTAATAGGTTGGCTTGGGTAGAAGGCTCGCTAGGCTTCTTATCCCTAGCTCGGTTGGTTCCTTTTATCCTAAGAGATCTTAGGACAAAATTCAGGAAAAGTTCTCTTAGATTGTGGTTCAGATCATTGGCATGGCTAGACCAGGAAGGAGGCAACTTGCCTATCAGAGTGGCAACTAGAAAACTCTCATCTAGATCTATACCACTAGATCTAAGCTGCTCAATAATGTACTCAAAATCCTGTAGTTGGTCAGACATTGGTTTACTATCTACCAATTTAAACTTGAGCAAATCTGAAGCTAGGTATCTCTTCTTAGTAGGATCAATCTGGCCATACTTTTGTTCTAAGGAAATCCAGAGTTCCCTAGCAGTCTGACTACTATAGTAAATATCATAAAGCTTATCAGATAGGGTGCTAAGGATCCGGTTCAGACAATGATAATTAATCAACAATAATTATACAAGATTAACAATGTAAAAATCAAACACTATGTAAAGATGTAATTTAATTAAAATAGTAACAGTGTAACAGTTTAACAATATTTTAATTAGTGAAATAGAAATTTTCTATCAACTATATATGCTCACAATAGTTTACATGTAACAGTTACACAAAATTATACAAATCACTATATTAACACAATAGTACAAATCTATGGTATAGCATACCAACGTACTGTTATAACAGTGAAGAGATATTAATTAAACCAACACAATAGTACTAACAACAATATATATAAATACTAACAGAGTTCTCTTAAGCTACAGTATAGATTAATTAACAGAGTTGTATAGTTGAGAGTACTAACAAAGCAAACTAATTAAATAATCACAGTACGGTTGCGCTTAACACCAGTTATATTAATACTAACAGTAATAAAAAATAATTAATTAATTATTAAGGAAGTAGTCTGTAAAAGCAACAATGTACAGAATTTTGAAATAGTACGATTATATTGTATACAATATAGCACAGTAGATGCTAACAATTATGTAGAAACAATACTCACAGTATGAACACAATAGTATTACAACAGTATTATCACAATAATATATACTAACAATAGATCAACTATTTAATTAAATATTCTAATTAAATGTTTATCTTATTCACAGTGCAAACACAGTATTTCAGTAATAATTTGAAAAGATATTTAATCTTGCTTCTAGATTGTTAGAAAAACTTTTATCTTTTCAAATTAATTCTTTTAAATAATTTAAATTTAATTTAAACTCAAAATAAAATAAAACAAAGTTTAGATGAAGCCTGTGAATGTCAAGGCGTGCGTGAGCACTGTCCTAGAAGCAAGATTGCCCCTCTACGTGCGAGGCTCCAGCAATCACCTCTAGCGATACAACGACCACTGTCCACCCCGTCGCCAACGACTCCGGGATGGTGCGTAGCGAACCCAACGTCTTTCAAAGATCCAGCAAAAATAGAAGCTCAAAGAGGAAAATGTAAATCACAGTGTATTGTAGCTAGAGAAGAGAATTGTAGCTATCTAAAATAAGAGAAGAGAATTCTAGCTTATTTTAACCAAGCTCTCTTGCTCTCTATATAAAGAGTCCAAAGAGACAAGCACAATAACTCACCAGGGGACAAGATCTCTCTTGGGCAGCCCACAAGCAACTTCCCAAGGAAGGCTCTTGGGTAGCCCAAGATGCCACTTCCCAAGGTAGGCTCTTGGGTAGCCCAAGAAGCAAAATTCCCAAAAAACAAAAGTTAAAACACAAGTTTAAAATCACCAAATCAAAATAAAACCCAACAGTAACAACCCCCCTTTTAAACCCCTACTTGTTCCTTTACTCTCTCCTCATTACTGCTCATAAATTGCTTCAATTCTTGCTGCAATTCTAGTGTTTTGTCATGTCTAATGGAAACCTCAAAAGAAAACCTTTAATTAAGCTGTAACAAAGTCCCCAATTTTAACTAATTGGAAATAATTAAGGAATGTTTGGTTGGAAGGATTTGAGGTTTGGAATGAAAATCCCCAATTGTCCCATATTGGATGGAAATAGAGTTGTGGTTGAGTATATAAGAGATATGGATACTAGTAATAATAACTAGGCTTAAGCATTTTGAGATGTGGTTTGAGCCCAACGAGTTATTATTGCTGGTGGGTCTCGTTACATTTGGTATATTGCTGGTGGGTCAGGTCGTTACATTTGGTATCAATTACCAGTCGAAAGTGTGTGATGAGTCTCTGCTGATTCTGGGTCTAGATGATAGGCTAGAGAGTTGTAATTGAGTATATAAGAGAGGTCGTTACATTTGGTATCAATCACCAGCCGAAAGTGTGTGATGAGTCTCGGCTGAGTCTGGGTCTAGATGATAGGCTAGAGAGTTGTAATTGAGTCAGTCGGAAGTGTGTGATGAGTCTCGGCTGAGTTTGGGTCTAGATGATAGGCTAGAGAGTTGTAATTGAGTATATAAGAGATGTGAACGCTAGTAATAATAATTGGATTTAAATATTTTGGGTTGTGGTTTGAGCCCAATAAGTTATTATTGTTAGTAAGCCCGGAATGAGTCATTCCCATTGTTGATGTTTGGTTGTGGGATTAGCATTTCGATCCTCGGTCCGGAGAAAATCAAATCCCTTCAAAATAACTCCCAACGTAGAGGTGGAAGTCAATTTTGATTCCGCGAGGATTGAAGAAAAAACTTTTTTTTTTCAATAATAATTATTTTAAATCAAATTCACATATAAAGTTTTTGATTAAATTATAATTTTAAATTTAAATTTAACATATAAATTTAAATTTTATTAACTTTTAAATTTTAATTTTAATATAAGTTTGATATTTGAATTTTAGACATGTTGACTTTGAACTTAATTTAAATTTAAATATAAATTTTAATTTTAAATTATGAATCTCAATTTGAATTTAAATTTTGATTACAAATTAAATAGTAGATTAAATTTGTCTTATTTAAATAATAATAATAAGTGGATTCCGATTTCAAATTCTATTGTGAACCAAACAAATTAAGAGATTCATCATTCCGTTCTCTATTCCAATCCCTACTTTGATTTCGATTCCTATTTTGAACCAAACATGCCCTAAGGGGGCGTTTGGTTCGGATTATCTTGCCAAGATTACAGGCAATTCTGTCCGGATTACTGTGTTTGCTTTATTCAGTTTGTAATACGTTCGGTAATATAGCATTACAAATGGTGCAAGATTATACCGAAAATATTATTGAGGGGGTGCGGGTATCTGACATTACTAAAGGCGGATAATATTGCATATCATGTAAAATTATAATTTTACCCTCCAATCCCTGAATTCTTTCAATACGTTATTTTTAAAATTTTGAATTGTCAAATTTTAAATTTTAAATTTTAAAATTTTAATTTAAATTTTAAATTTATAAATTTAAAAATTTCAAATTTTAAATTTCAAATTTAGATTTTAAATTTTATATTTTCAAATTTAGATTTAAAATTTTATATTTTCAAATTTAGATTGTAAATTTTAAATTTTAAATTTTACATTTAGATTTTAAAATTTTAAATTAAAATATTAAATTTTATATTTTTATTCAGATTTTAAATTTAATATTTCAAAATTTAAATTTTAAATTCAATTACAAATTATATTAAAGTTATAATTTAATAAAAATAATATTAAATTTGACTACAATGGTAATTTTGGAATAGACTATTCATTATTGTTAGGATTATTTAATTTTATAAAATGAACTCAAATATAATAATTCTATATACACTGTAATTCAATATTATATTGCTGCATTAAACCAAACGCGGTAATACAAGATCAGTAGTAATCCGATTCAGTAATCTCAAATATCTGGTTATGTCGATATAATCTGTAATGCTATATAGTGTGAACCAAACACCCCTAAGGGTAAGGAAACTTACATGAATTATGGACCAATTTGAATCGACTACTTTATTTTTTAAAATTATGATTTTACTATTGACCTAAGATTTGAATGCGTCTTTGATCTTTTAGGGTTTAGTTAGCGTTCTTTATGCAATTTTCGTAGCTATAAATTCATTAAAGTAAGAAATTAGTTTGAATTTTAAAGTCAACAGAGTTAAATCAAACAAATTGAAAGTTTGGAAAGTAAAATCAAGTTTTTGAAAGGTCTGATAGTAAATTCAAAATGGTGCATAGTTCAGGTAACTTTTATATATTTTTACCTGAAAGTAATGAACTTAAGGGACATATTTCAAACAGGCCTTTAGTTGAGGAAGCCTTAGAACAATATTTACCATAGGCTGATTTGCGATGAGCAATGTAAAATAGCCTCTGAAACTGGACTGTACATGTCACGTTTCGGAGCCGCTGATTGATCGATTTGGGTGCACGCATAGATTTCCCACCGAATGGGAAATCTGCGCTTTACCCGAACGAAACGGTTAGTTACATTCGTGCGCTTCAAATGGAAGCGAAGAGATGCACGATATCAGGGTACAAGGGATAAAACATTAAAAGAATACTCTTGTTTCATTCTATTGGTTCGGTTACAACAAAAGCAAACAACAGAGGCCTCGGCTCAACAAAACAACAAAACGACAACAAAGCCATGGCTGACAGGCTAGACTCGTAGCTCTGCTACTCGACCTCGTTCTTACCGCGGTCCTGCGCCTCACCAACCGAACCAACACCTAAAAAGAGTAAACCACAGGAAATGAGAACTAATTAAAGTTTCCTGTGGGTTCAACCACCGAGAAGGAATGTTCTACACTTGGTATACAGCAGGCATCTAAAAAAGCAAGTCAGAAATAACAGATAAGAAAAACAGTAAAGGCTAAGAAAACACCCTAGATGCCTCACCAACACCCAATCGAAACCATAACACCAACCCGCGCCCTCGGCTCAGATCTACCGAGTACAATTCACCTGCGCTAAGCCGAAAAGGTCTTACCTCCCCAATCGGTTGACCTGTATGAACTTTTAGTGAAGGTCGACTCATTGAACTGCACTTCCATCGGCGACCTGTACATTCATCTGGGCGAAGTCGGCTGTTCGTACGTTCTCCAAATTGGTTCTGGGTGCCAAATGGGCCGCTGAAAGAACTTGCGCTTGCCACCACCTGGTCAAACAATCCTACCACTAGGAGAGTCGGGACATACCTATGTTATCCTTCGGTAGGCTGCATCCACAACACCGAATGAGAGGCCGGATTACACCCACGTCACCACACTCATCGTTAGCTCTGTACGCCCATTTCCAAAGGAGTCGAAAGTATCGATCTATTTCTCAGTCAAGCGCTCTTACACCACAATAGCCCGAAGGCCCACTACCCAGCTCACAAATACACTAGAGTACTCGTCTCTAGTTCTTCTTAAACTACACCTCAGGCAGAGTTTAGCACTCTCACACTCAACTGATCCCACGGTTCCACAACCAATACGGTTCTATCCTGAGGTCTACAAAGCAAAACATCCGAACACAGGTCACTAACCTCTTGGTTTGAATCCTCAAGGCTCAAGGAGTTTTACACAATACTCCCACCACAACCCATACTCACGTCTAGAGGTAAGAGGACCAACAAAAAACCAACCAAAACACAAAATAGTAGGCAAAGTAAGAGATCATCCCTGCTTGGCGATATCCCCCACCTCTAGCTGAAGCACTTGATGAAGATAGCGATTGACTGCCAAGATCACCAAGGAACACTCCTTTTGGTGCGAGCTGACTCGAGGAAGAAGTCCTCGAGCTCTTCTGTCTCCTGAAGATGCTGGTTCCTCTCGACTCAAGCTGATCTCTCACAATCTCCAACTGGGTTTCCTCCGGATAAACTCGTTCTCTTCACTATTTATGGGGAATTGGCTGGATACGAAAGGGGATAGATGTGATCGGGCGGCACAGTGCAGCACGACAGGGTTGGGGCACACGGCATGTCACCCCAGGCTTATCCTCATAATAATTAGCCACAGTGTCAATCCTGTCTCATCGATTGTCCCATCACCAATAGAGCTAGTTGACTAAGTATGAGCCGATTTCGGCTGGCGCGAACCGAGATGTCATTCCCACATCGCCTCAAGGCGTTCGTCTCTTCCCGGGCTGGTTCGGCTTTCCACAGGACGGTAGAGTAAATAGTAATGTGTGCATTTTGCGGCAGTTGTGTACTTGTGTAATGTAAATAGAAAAATGTATTTGGGTGTTCAATTTCTTGTGGTTTTGGTTTGTTGCCGAAATTCTTTAAATGGAGGCGTCTTTAGATGGGCACTTCTCATTTCTAGTAGCCAAAGTTATGGTCCAATCATGGTAGAAATATCCATCTTCCTGTGTTACTTGAACTAACTAAGAGTGAAGTACTTTGGTATATGTACAACCCAAAAGAAAAAAAAAAAAATGGAAATTAACTTTGTTTCTCTTAATTTGAATTCGTTCACGATGAATAAATCGAAAATCTTCTGTCTAGTTGTTAGTTCTTTCTGCATGGTGGGGGCAGTCATATCCCATAACATGTGGGTGTTGGATAGAATCATGACTGCATAGGCTTAAGATAGTAACTGAAGTTCAAATCCATTTGTTACGTTGTTATGCCAAAAAATTTAAAGAAAAACCACTAAATTATATCGCCAAAGTATTTTTTTTCTCCTATCTCATTTGAAGCAGGTTGAGCAGGTTTTACCTGAATGGGTGTAGTTTCAATTCAGTCAATCGCTAGAAAAGTTCAAATGACAAAAGCAGGACCCAGTTAGAGTATTTATGATACCTCCATTATACTTTAGTGAAATAACCAGCAATATGTTCTGTATCATCAGCAAAAAAACCAAAAATTGTGTGGATTCAAAATGTCACCTCTCCTATCTCATTTGAAGCAGGTTGAGCAGGTTTTACCTGAATGGGTGTAGTTTCAATTCAGTCAATCGCTAGAAAAGTTCAAATGACAAAAGCAGGACCCAGTTAGAGTATTTATGATACCTCCATTATACTTCAGTGAAATAACCAGCAATATGTTCTGTATCATCAGCAAAAAAACCAAAAATTGTGTGGATTCAAAATGTCACCTCTCCTTGTAATCGAAGCATCTGACTGAATAAATAATTGAATATATCCTCTCCATACAAGCTAATTTTTCAGCCAAATGATCCCAACTTGATATCATGTGCAGCAAATCTGCAAATATGAAAGTGAGAACATCTTCTGAGAAAGTTTTTTACTCTTATCAAGAGGTCTTGCAGAGTGACACTGCTCAAAATAAGTTTAGAGACATCCATGGACAAGTTAGGATCATTGTGGTAGAAGTTTTAAAAGTTGATGAAGTATAACTGGCTATTTATAACTAGAAACTGGAAAATTTAGTAATATATTATGCTTGTCAAGGCTGCCAGCAGTCCCTAGATGGGAGGGGCTAGGCGTTTAGGTTGATCGTGTAATGAAAGAAGGAAGGTTTAGTTAACAAATTTAGCATTGGAAGTTTGTTCTGAATCTTAAATTTATCCTCAAAATCTCAAATGTAGCAATTAGTCTTTGAAGACCCAATTTCAGTTTTATTCTCGAAGATTAAATTAAAAGCAAAGTCGAATGATTGTGCCGACATGGAACCCTTTCCAGACAGTATCGTAATAGGGCTTCACTGTTATACAGAACTAACTTCAGGACTAAATCGTTATGATTGAAATGATGAAAAATAAATTGAAATTGACATCAATCTTCAAGGGGCTAAAACTGTATTGAACCCAACACATAATGTGGTGTATTCTTGTTAGCTTAGCTATATCTAATATTTTTTTTTCACATATGTTACCAGGAATGCATGCCGGATTACCAAAGTATGTTCCTGTTAATCTTAAAGATATTGCAAGTGCTGGATTTCAAGACGGTGACGAGATATCACTGGAGTCTTTGAAAGCAAGAGGCTTGATCAACCCATCTGGGAGGGAAAGAAGACTACCTTTGAAGGTACGAGGACACTCTCTCTAATTTTCTAGAATTGCAGTCGCTAAAACTTCATTTCCTTGAAATGTGAAGAGATAAGAACTCACACAGATCAGGTATAGCTGGGTATCGTTTTACATCTGACCAGTTTTAGGTAATTAATAGTGACTTCTTGTTGAGTTCTTCATTCTACTTAAAAAAGTTCTTGCTGATTATTTATGACTGCTTACTTTTGAAACCTTCTTGGGTTACATAATAAGTTAGGATAACATTGATTGATCGAAATAACACGTTGGTCTACTGCTTAAAATCTTTAGTTGAATAAATTGAGATAGTTTCTCGGTTCTAGTATTTGTTTTTGTAGTCTAGTACGTAGCTTGTATTGTATGTGAAGTCACTACATTAACAAGTTGTATATAGCAGAAATTAGAAACGTTTCAGCAAAAAGTAACAACCTTCAAATTGGCCGAATGATGTTTTAGGATGCCATATGTTTCACTTGTTAAAATAATTTGAGATGATCGTCGTATGAGCTACATGGATTATTTGGGTGCCAAATGGCTTATTGGCTAATAAGCAAGAGAAAGGTCATAAGATAGCAAAGCAACATCAACCACAAGTTTCCAACGAAAAGATAAAAGCAAGAAAATTAAGATTGGAGGGAAAAAAAAATTGAGCTTTTAGGTTCTGGTTTCAATGGGATGAGTAGGGGATTTCCTTGAAACATATAATTCTAAATCTCCATTACTAGATGTTTTGATGTTGTGGCAAATTGTAGATCAGCTTTTTCGTAGGTTTAAAGATATGTTAGAATTGCAGCATAATTCAGATTTCCAAAACAACTAGTTTGCTGTCCTGTATACTGAAGTGCTCTAATCATATCATTGAATGCTCAAATACATATGATTAAATTAAAAATTCTCAAATTGTTTACAAAGAAATCGATCGAAGATGGTTTAACTGGTGAAGATAATTTAAGAGAGGTTATTATTGTTGAATAACACTTGTAGATCCCTTCTTGTAGAGGCCATTTATAAATTGGCCATGGGAGGTTTGTTCTTTACTCTTCTAAATGCAATTGCTTCTGTACAATGCAATGCTGATGTAAGAACAAGCATTTGGCTCATCATTCCCATGATTCCATCCTTGTCTTATAAGCAGCTTAGTCGAAGCAAATTGGTTTAAATAGTGGGAGCCCTTGTCGAACTTCGAATTTGCAACTGGGTGAGAAATTTCAGTTAGGTTCTATGGGCATTGTTGTTTTCTTCTTCATATACCAAGTTAGATTCCTCAAATCATCTTAAAATGCAGTGGTATATCTTGTCTTATCCCATTTTTGTGTCTGTTCATAGATCTTGGGTGACGGTGACTTATCGGTTAAGTTGGACATAAAGGCGAGAGCCTTCTCCGCAGCGGCGAGAGAGAAGCTCGAGGCTGCAGGTTGCACTATCACTGTATTGCCAGGAAGGAAGAAGTGGGTTAAGCCGTCGGTTGCCAAGAACCTCGCACGCGCTGAGGAGTATTTCGCGAAGAAAAAAGCTGCGTCCGCAGCAGCTGGTGCAGATTCAGCTTCCACATGATCTCCTCCATACCCTCTGATCTTTCAATCACTTGTATCAAATGCCATCCGGGTAAGCTGTTCTTTTCCTTGGTGGTACAGTTTATTTGTTCTATTCCTCCTCCTTTTGTAGTATGTCTATTTTATTTAATTTTTCTTTTCTCTGTTTTCTCAATTTAATAGTTTGCTAGTGTAGTAACCTGCCGTGACGCGGCGGGTAGATAATAGAAAAAAAATAAAAAATATTAATAAGATATATTTTTACAAATTTTTAATATATAAGAGTGAAAATTTTTTCATATCAACTAATATATATGTTTAAACTTAACAGTTTAAAAATAAATAAAAGTATTATATATTTTCGCCACTGAGAGAGAGGACGAAACTCAAAGCGTGAGTTATCGAAAGGCATTTTTTCGTCTTGAACCTTGTCTTATATTGCTCTATTAGACTTTTGTAGTGGCAAAAGAGACGGTGTAACAATCTCTCACATTATACTCTCAATGCGCTCCGTTCTAAAGCGAGGAGGGTCGGGTTGAGTCGGGTTGGTGTGGATTAAGATTTGAAAAATTTGTTTGCCCTTTCTCTAAATTCTGAATTTGAAAGGAATAGAGAGAAAAATCGTATCCGTTGAATAAAGAGGAGGAGAGAAAAAGTCATCATGTTTTACCAAATAAAAATTATTACGTGGTAAAAAAGATTAGAGATTCATAGATTTGTATAGATAGATTGCTCTCTTTGGTTTCTTGGATAGTATTTCAATGATAGGGGATGATCTAGGCTTAGGATTGCATATATCATGCAGGGGATGAGTTAAGGTTTGAATTTCTTTTTATAATGATTTTTTTTTTTTTTTTTTTTGTTCTTTTTCCTTTCGCCGTCGACCAATCCCTTCCCGTGCGTTACCACTAGAAATCTAGTCATTTGGCAGAAGGTTAGGAATGACTATGGGATATTAGGATATCTGTAATTTAAAAAGTGTTATTTTTCTATTAGTTACTCAATTTGGATGACCCAATAGTGTAAAAAATATTACAACGTAAAATTACCGTTTCAGAATATTTTTTGAAAAAAAAAAAAGATTAGACCGGCTAATTTTTTTTTTTTTTTTATTTCGCGTAAGACTTCTTCATCGCCCTTTTTCGCATTTTGCATATTTTTAAAAATTTTAAATTTTAAATTTAAATTTAAATTTTATTTTTAAAATTTAGAAATTTAAATTTTAAAAATTTAAAATTTAAAATTAAAATTTAAAATTTAAAACTAAAAAATTGAAAAATTAAAAAATAAAATCTAAATTTAAAATTTAAATTTTGAAATTTAAAATTTTAAATAATAAATTAAAATTTATTATTTTAAAATAGTAAAATTTTATGTTTAAAACTTAAAATTAATATTATAAAATTTTAAATTTTAAATTTTATTTTTTAATTTTTATTTTTTAATTTTTAATTTTTAATTTTATATTTTATATTTAAAATTTAAATTTAAATTTTATATTTGAATTTTTAAATTTTAAATTTTAATTTTAAAATTTTAAAATTCAAATTCAATTTTAAAAATTTTAAATTTTAAATTTAAATCCTAATTTTAAAATTATAAAATTAAAAATTAAAAGTCTATATTTTTAAATTTAACTTTTTGTATTGAAAGTTTAAATTTAAAACGGTATTTTTTTAAAGTTCACAATCCAAATAGTTAAAAATATAGTAATATTTTTATAGAATATTGAATTTTTTAATATATCCAATACGTTGTAAAATAAAATTCTGTTTTATTTTTTAATTATGGCCAAACATGCTCTAAATCTCAAAATTTTTAGCTACAGTAGTGGCTACACTATAATGGCTTTTTAAATAGTGCCACTTCTGAAAGTAAAATTTGAATTATTTGTACTGTACTGTCAAAAAATCTATTATTATTATTATTATATAGCCCTCTGTGTTTTTTTTTTTTTTTTTTTTTTTTTACAAATAATTTTGTGAAATTTGAAATTGTAAAAATGATTTTATACTTCCATACATGCGCCACGTGAATACCACGTGAGCGACAGGGCCAGTGAGGTTGAACACGGTAAACTACTAAACTTGGTTTGAACAAGATCAACTATTTACCGTGTCTGAACACGGTGATTGAATTTTCGTGTCCAAAATTTACTTATGCGCCACGTAAAGAAAATAGTGTTTAAATTGAAAACGGTAAATGATTCTCCGCGTTTAAATACGGTAAATTATTTTTCGTGTCTAAACTATTTATCGTATTTAAAGTATTTTTTGAAATTTGATGAAACTATTAATCGTGTTTAAATTAATTTTTAGAATTTAATAAATGGGAAGAGAAGGAAAAGAGAAAGAGGTAAAACGGGAATCAAAAATTCATATTTAAAATAATATTTGGAGATTTGATGGAAGAAGAAAAAGAAATAAGGATGAGGCAAAGCCGGTAATTTTTAAAGATTTGATATACTTCGTATTTAAAATGAAAAATTCGTATTTAAAGTAAATTTTGAAAATATTTGATGGATGGGAGAAGGATAAGGGAAGAAGGAAATCGGAGACACGAATACGGTGAATGATTAATCATGTTCAACTTGACCACCTCAGTCAACATGGCGCTTGTGTTATAGAGATAGGATTAATTTTATAAATATAAATTTTAGAAAACTAGTTGGAAAAAAAAGAAAATTATTAGGGGCCAATTGTAGAAAAAACTTTTTTAGATTCTACTACATTTTGCTATTCTTCTATGCTGCGTTTGGTTCGGATATAAGCGAAAATGGATTATTCCGGAGATAGGTATAAGTTCAGGTACAAGCAAGAATTATAGTAATTTTATGTTTGGTTGAATATAATGGTTGTACCGGGATAAGAAAAATTATGTTTGATGAGTTAAAGAGGGATAAAAATAATAGAGGGAATTAAAATTTATAAAATAAAATAAAAAAAATTAAAATTTTATAAATTTAAATATCTTATAATTTTAAAAATTTTAATTAAAAAATAATAATAATAAGCAACAGGTGGAACAGCTGTTTCATCTGTGGGGTGGAATAGCTGTTCTATCCTTATACCAAAATAATCTAATATGTGGGGAATAGCTTCCACACTCAAATACCGTTTGGGTATAAAGGGGGATAACCCCCTTATCCCCCTTATACCGGATGCCAAACGGCGGTAGGGGCTTTTAGATTGGAAAATTAGTAGAGAGAGAGAAGATAACCACATTGAGCTTTCAAGGATGCCAACATCCTTATATGTGGGACCATTAAAAGATAATTCTATTTTAATTTCGTTATCTAAATGGTTCATGAACAAGATGCTAGTGGAATATCTAGTAATAAATTATCCATGCTTGGTTTAGATGTAATCTTTTAATATTAGACAATTAAGCCCTATGGTTTTTCTTCTGTAATCGGAGACAAAGAGTTTGATTTTTGTTTATTTTAAAGTTTTGTGTTGCACCCCGGACGATCCGCAACCAGCCGAGGATGAGACTTCTCTGAGGCTAGGATGGCGGTGAGGATGATGGGTGCAACTCTAGGTAGATTTAAGCTCCATTAATGGTGATTTGATGAAAAAGGGAAGGGAATTGGGGAGAGATTGAGGAAGAAGAGGGAGAGGGATCTAGAGAGAGAAAGAGAGAGAGAGTGAATTGGGGAATTTGAATTAAGAAAAGGATTAAGCTTCATTTCCTATTGTTCTCGTTACAGCTCTACTATTTATACTAATGACTGATTATGAAGTATACAGGTAAGATGAAGTTCAAACAGTTACAACTGTCAGGTAGTGGGCTTGGGTCGTGGGCCCTCCATAACGACTTGTAACTACCCAATGATTGGGCTCGGTTGTGCTATGGGCTTAAGCAGTGGAGTACTCCTTCTTCTTAGCTGGGCTTCACTTGGACTGGAGATTGGATCAGATAACCAGATGGGTTCGGACTTGAACTTGCTTCTATTGCTTGGCCTCGGATACCCTCGCCTAGGGTTGTGCGGCTACTTCCCTTCTGGAGTCTTCCTGTCCACTGTGGTACCACTTGCGTCTTCTACACTCCTCTTCTCACCTACCCTTCTCACAGAACTTCTCTTCCCATCTCCCTTCTCCTCTAGCTTCTCTACTCTCCTTACCTCCTACGGTGTACTGTAACTATGGAGTTGTAACATTTTGATAATCATAATTGGATAATCATGTTTAGATGTCTGAATAAGATTGAATATGATATTCTATGCTAAGCTTTTGATTGCTTTTCTTATCATTCCGAATATACAATTTTTTTTTTTGAATAAATCAAAAAGGATATTCTGAACATAGTATTTATGTATTCAAATAGAAATTAAATAAATTACAAAGATATGCAAAATAAGATATCTTTGCAGTCAAAATAGGTCCTAATTTATCTTAAACTTAGGCTGCGTTTGGTTCGGGGATAAAAAAAAATTAGTTATACCGGGAATAAGTATAAATTATGGTATTAGCAGGAACTAGTGTAAATTTCTGTTTGGTTAGGTTTAAAAGTTATACCGGGTATAAAGAAAATTGTGTTTGGTAAGTTAAAGAGGAATAAGAAGAATAAAAAAGACTAAAATTTTAATTTATGGTTAAAATTTTACTGATATGATTTTAAATATTTAATTTAAAATATTTATTAAAAAATTTATTAAAATTTATATTTTACTTATATATAAAAAAATTTATTAAATTTTTTTTTCATATAATTTATTAAAATTATATGATAAATTTATTAAAAATTAAATTTAAAAGTTTTAAAAGCTATAAAATTTAAAATTTAAAAATTTATAAATGTTAAAAATTTTAATTTTAATTGTCTTAAATAATTAGTTAATTATCTAAATACTTAAATAAATAGTTAATAAAATAATTAAATTAATTAAAATATTCGATTAATTAAAAAGTTAAAATAATAATTAAAATTATATTAATTTAATTAAGCTTATTCTCAAATGGGAACAAGCCTTGTTTCAGGAAAAGGCTGTAATAGTAATTTCAGTTTATACCAGCTTATTCCAGAAAGACGAGAACAGCTGTTCCAATTTGATCTTAATTGCGTTTGGGTATAACTAGGAGGATAAGCCCTTACCCCCCTAGTTCTCGTTACCAAAAGAGCATAATAAGGGTTTGAAATTTAGCTGATTTATATTTTTAGCTGAACAAAGTGGGTAGCTTAAAAGTCGTCGCCTAACATATATTTAACATATATATATAGTTAGCAGGTGGATGAACTAAATATGCATACAACAACTAATTAATTATTACACCCAACTGTTTCTGCTATTCAAACATTAAAGGCTACATTAACAACCAATATGCTACTCCAATCTCCAATTGCCGACTTCAAAGAGATCTGAGGTTTGAGTTGATCATCATTAAGGTGTTTAATAATGAGTGCACAAGTCCTTAGCTTCTTTTATAAAAGCAATAAATTAAATATTAAAAATCTGGTACCGGAGAGGGGACGAGTATTAGATTTCTAACGATTGGTATCAGAACTAAAGATTATCGATCTTCATAAAAGATCAATATCAAAGTACTGGATTACCGATCATCACGAGAGGCGATCACAATTTAATCTCGCTAGGCGTGTTGGGTTCGAAGGTATGTAATTTTATGCACGTATGGATGCGTTCAACAAGAGAGTCTTCTAGGTTTATAGAAGACGACAGAAGGGAGGGCTCGTGTTGAAGCTACTCTATTATAGGTGTAATTCTTCTTTTGGTTAATAAGTTTTATTTCATCATTCTCTCGTCTTCTATAAAACTAAAAGATTTCTTTTTTTGAACACATCCGCACGTGCATTTAAAATTATGTATACTTTGGCATACCATATGGGTGTGATTAAATTCTAGTCCCTACCACCTCCATGTCATATGGATGTGGTTAAACTCTATCACCACCATCGTGTCATATAGAAGTAATCACTACCACCATTATCAAAATAATAGCACTTATATTATATTTATAGCTTATATTTTAATCTTAATAAAATTTTATTTTAATTAATATTTAAATATTAACAAATTTATCTTCAACAAATTAAAATATTAATCTGATTCTAAATAGAATTTAATTATAAATTGACTTTGTTGGTGAAGCTTCCGTCCAAATCCGTCCTGAAATTCAGCACAGTAGGTAAAAGCTAATAAAAATATTAACTAGAAGGTGGGAGATTTTTTTTTCTCACCCGTTCTGATACGATAAAAATTTGCCAAAAATTACATTTAGCCCCACCATGTTGGCAAATAATAATAATAATAATAAAAAATCTGTCGAAATAAGTTGTACCATTCCGAAAACTGTAGTAACTCTCTCCTGAATCTGTCCCGCACTTTTTAAATTTTTATTTTTATTTTTTCGACTATAAATATAAATGTTGTTGTAATTGATAACTATTAATTACAATAATAAATATTTAAAATAAATAAAAATAGTTGTAAATTATTGCCATAAATCTTACGGTAATAAATGACTAAATAATATAATTGGGCTAAAAATTATAAAAAGTTAAAAATTTGTGGACTAAAGCGTGGCGAGTGTAATAGCTTGAGGACCAAAAGTGTAATCTACCATTCTTTCTCACAATTTTATACATTCATGAGTTTATTCATCAATAAAAAATAAAATATAATTATAATCTTTTCATTTATCCTTTATTTTTTAATGATAATATTGCAAACTAATTAATAATTAGAAAAATACAAAAATTATCCTAACTATTATACGAACAGACACATCGTTCATAGGAATCTCAATTATAACTCTATTCAACTAGCTGTATACCATTTCGAATATGATTCGATCAAATTCAACCTTTCGTTATTTTAAATATGACTCGATCTAATCAGGTCTCTCACCACAGGGCCGGATGTAGACCTTTTAAGCCAATCACTTGTGAATCAGCTTGACGAGTCTTACGCCACTGCAAACATGATTCAGCTTAACTCGATCTCTCGCTATTTCAAACTTGATTTGGTTTAACTTAATTTTTCCACAACAGAACAAAATCAAAATGCTGAATTCTCAATTTAAGGCAACAGTGACAACTATTTTCATGAATATAATTAAGAGCATGCTTGGTTTGGTAGAACTTAAAGGAATGAAAGTTCCATTTCCTCTAAGTCACCATGACTTCCACTGCTGCTTGTTTGCTGCAAGTAGGAAAAATAATGAAAGTGTAGTTTCACCCTTCTCTTTATTTATTTGTTGGTATATACATGACAACTAAAATTCATTTTTTTAAAAAAGGAATTTATAAAAATTGCTAAATTAAAAAATAAAAAATAAAAAATTGGCAAATCTGCCTGTAAAATTTAACTAAAATAAGTTACCATATTATATTATTCAACATCTCAAAATATATATTTGCAACTTAAGAAAAATATAAAAAATATAGATAATTTTTATTCAATTTTATCAATACTATCAAAATTGATAGTTTGTTGAGAAATTTATTGAATTTTTATGACTGTATTGTATTACTTATAGATAATTTTATTTGTAAATTTATTTTACAATATTTTATAGTTGAATTTAAATAATTGCATATAAATTTAATTATTTAGAAAAAGTTAACTCAGATGCACTTAATTAACACCAAATTCACAATTTTTTCAAATCAAAAATGCTCTAAAAAAGAAATTTATGTTCAGTTACGCCAACTTAATTTTACTTTCTATTTCAGTAAAATCAAAAAGTCAATCTCTGTATAATTATGAGTGAGAGTTCGAATAATATATCGAGCCTTTTTGAAACTCAGGGTTCAAATTGTGAGATTCACAGAAATAAACATATATACGTTTTTGTGTCTAAATCTATTCTACTATGCTATCTACCGACTTGACTTTACCCATTAAAACGCAACACATATTATGACTCGCATTTAATTAATTAATAAAAAGATTGACCCTTTAGAAAAAATAATCCCACATGCAAAAATTGGGACACTCCACCTTAAATAGTGGAATTTAAGTCCTCTCACTCTCTCTACTCAACTAACAACCACCCAACAATGTAAAGTGGGCCAATAATACATTTAACACAAACACCTCACCATAATTGTAGTCTCCTCTCTAGTGTTCCTTCAATTCCCTCATCCACCCTCTTGATTGAAAATTTGAAGCCCCAACTCCACTATTTAAAGCACCATGCATATATAATGCATTTATTACACCAATTTGGTTTCTTTGTAAATTCTTGAACTCTTTAAACATCTTCATGTTTATATATATATAGAATATTCAACATTAAAATAAAATTACATTACAATGCTCCTCGATCTATATATATGTCCCAGTAATCACTTTCTTTGATTTGTGTAAACAAACTCCAAATTTACGTAATTAACATGCAGAGAGGAAGAAACCCTATTAATAATACATGCACGTAGGAAATAAAAATTGCTTGTGGTTTGTGGTAGTTTCTTCTTCTTCTTCTAGAGTTTGACGACTTCCGGGATGTCGACGGGGTAGCGGTCGATGCAGTCTGCCCACGGCCCGTCGATGGGCGTCTTGACGCTGCGTATGCACTTCCAGACTGCGCTGTTGCACTTGAACCCGCTCCCGAACCCGATCTGCCAGACGCGGTCACCCCGCCGCATCCGCCCCTTTGACTCGATGTAGTTGAGCTCGTACCTACGCATCCGAATACAAAAAATATTGAAACACCGTTCTCTCTTAAGAGATTTTGAGTTAAATATTATTTCGCATGATATCAGAACACGTTGAACATCCTGAGATTGAGTTCGTCTGATTCATGCTGGATTTTGTAGAAGAAATAAGCGTTACTTTCTAAAAAAGTTTAAGTTAATAGAGAATGATGCTTTTATACCAAAGGAGCTGCTACTGGTGTTGCCGAAGCGGTGCAGGGTCATGCGGGAGGCCTCGACGTGCTCGGGAGAGAGCTGCAGGTTCTTCTGCAGCTCGTCGATGACGGCGCGGCCGCCGGCGTGGATGCAGAAGTGCTCGAAAGCCTGCTTGAAGTCCGGGATGTAGGGCTTCCACTTGGGGTTGATCAGCTTGCGGCCGACGAGCGTGAAGAAGAAGAGCAGCTGCTCCGACATGGGAAGCACCAGCGGGCCGATCGTCGTGATGTTCGACTTGAGGGCATCGCCTGCGATCGCCATCAGGTCCTTCGAGAGCGAGATCCCCGAGTGCCCACTATCGTCCTCCTCCTCGTACACGCACCGGAAGGCACGGTCGTCTGCCCCCTTGTGCGTGCGCACCACGTGGACCAGCCGGTACTTGGCCCGCCGGGCATCGCGCTGCCTGTTCGACAGCAGGATGGCCGCCGCGCCCATCCGGAACAGGCAGTTCGGCAGCAGCATGTCCCGTCGGTTGCCCCTGTAGAAGTTGGGCGTGATGATCTCTGTCGACACCACCAACGCGGTAGATCCCGGATGCACCTGCATGTTAAATTATATGAAACAATCGTTATACTCTAAAAATTTAAACGATGTTTTTATATTTAACAATGGGTACATACATCCGTCCATCCACACACCATGTATATACGGTGTTTTGAAATACTATATAGTAGCAAATAGATTTCGTTGTCACACGTTTATTTTTAATGATGAAACTTTCAAATCGACAATCGACATAATTGAATATGATCTAGACCAATAATGTCTAGAATCAAATTATAAATTTTTCCAATATTATCAATAATGGTCAAAGATCTAAATTATTTATACTCTCAATCTTAATTAGAAGACTCCTATTATCACTTTTTAAAGTATATTTATTTTTAGTCGTTTATTTTTGTGTTAATTAATTTTTTAGACATAAAAAAAATATCGAAAAAAATATAATTTAATTTTTAAATAGTTTAAATAGTCTAAATCATATTTAACGATATCGATCGTCGTTTTAAAAGTTTTATCATAAAAAATAAATAGATGACAACGGAGGTCGTTTAACCCATAGTATACCAGCCTGACTCTCTCTCTCTCTCTCTCTCTCTCTCTCTCTCTCTCTCTATATATATATATATATATATATATATATAAAATCCGACTATTATATTTGTAAAAGTACAAAATAATTGGTGCTTATAAGTTTTCTATGACTAATTTCATTTTTAGATCATACTATTCCACCAATCATCCACTAAATTTAATCAATGAGTTAGTATGTTTACAAGTATAGTAACTCAACTATATATATATATATATATATATATATATATATATATATATATATATATATATATATAACAGAGTTTATATACTTTTAAAAGCAATAATCCCAATATAAATTTTATAATAAAAAATTTATAAATATAGATTGACTTATACTTTGAAAAGGCCCGTTTGGTTGGGGATAAAGGGAGAATAACTCCTTTTATCCCCCAATTTCTGCCAAACAGTGTTACAAAATGGAATGGGATAAATTTTTTTTTTTTATCTCTGGCTTAATGGGTTATTCTGGAATAACCCGTTAAGCCTTATTCCTCTCCCCCCATGGAATAGGGTTTTATTCCTGGAGGCAGTGAATGAAATTTTGATGTTTTCTTCACTGTAGCTTACCTTCCAATCTCAGGCTATATGAACCTACGGCTATGTGAACTATGATTTAGCTGTAGTTCTAATTTGCTGTTATATGAACTCTGATTTTTTTAAATTTACAGTTTAACTTCCAACCTATAGCTATCTGAAACTTAGATTTTGTATTTACTAAAATATAATATAAAATTTAAAATATTATTTTTTTTTAGCGTAAGATATAATTTATTATTTATAATTAAATTGCTTCAAATTTAATATAATAATTAAATTAATTTTTTTATAAAAAAAGCTAAGGACAAAGTTGGTATTTTTATAAAAATTCTATTTTTTTTTTTTTTTTTTCACTGTCCTCTACTATTCCATAATTTTAACCAAACATAATTTTAACTATTCCAGAGAATACCAACTTTTTTACCAAACACAATTTAACTTTTATACTTTATTATTCCGGAATAACACGCTAATCCAGGTATAAAAAAATTTATACCTCTTAAATTTATTTCCGAACCAAACGGGGCCTGAAAGTATATAATCTCTCTCTCTCTCTCTCACACACACACACACTCTCTCTCTAGAGAGAGACAGAGTATTTATATACTTTCAAAGTATAAGTCAATCTATATTTATAAATTTTTTATTATAAAATTTATATTAGAATTTATACTTTTAAAAATATATAAACTCTGTTTTATATATATATATATATATATATATATATATGTTTATTTTAATTTGTAAACAAAATGAAAAGGCCTTCTATTATTGTTTTTTTAACTATAATTACTTTGAGAGCAACAGTTTACCATCTGTGAGAAATTAAGAAAAGTGGAAGCTCCTAATACACAAGGACACAAACATAAAAGAGATTTAGGTCATGTTTGATGTTTGATTGAGAGATAAAGGATGATAATTTTTTTATTCCTTTTTATCCTCCAAATATAAAAAAAAAATAAAGAAATTTATTATTATTTTTATCGGACTATTTTGGAATGAATCAAACATAATTTTGGTTATTTTTATAAATAACAGTTTTACAAACTAAACACTATTTTTTTTTTTTACTTTTGACTATTCCAAAATAACAAGCTATTCTAAGATAAAAAATTTTTATCCCAAGCTCATAATTCCGGTACCTTAATAGAGATTTTGTTATCATAATTCCCGACCTTTAGAGATTTTGTTATTTAATATTGCAGGAGACTGAAATAATTAAGCTTCTAGATCAAAAAATAAATAAATAAATAAATAAAAAAAAATACAAACACTAAATTTTGAACATTTGTTTATGAAACTGCTTTTTATGTTTTTGTGTTTTTTTAATTGGGAGAGAGAAATTTAAATGAGATATTTCATAAATTTATATTCTTTAATTTAAATTGAGATACAATAATTAAATTTATGTAATATATATATATATATATAGAAAGAGAAAGTGAGTGGATAGAGCTAGAGATGTAGCTAGCACTACTGACCTGCAGTAAGTCCCGGGCGAGGTCGATGGAGATGAGGCCGGCGCTGCAGCCCATCCCGGACAAGTTGAAGCTCCGGACGTTGCTCCGCAGCTTGTACTTGTTGACGATCATGGCGGAGAGGGACGGCGTGGGCGAGAAGAGGCTACAGTTGACGACGAGTATGTCGACGTCCTTGGGCTTGAGTCCAGTCTTCCTTACGAGGTCATCGATGGCGGAGAATATCACGAGCTGCGCCTCCGCCCGCGACGCCTCCATCGTCGAGTTGGGCGGGATGTAGTGGTTGGCCGGCGGCAGGCAGGTCTCCTCGCCGAGCCCCGACCGCTCCAGGATGCGCGTCTGGAACTGCACGCTCTTGGCGTCGCCGTTGATGAGGCGCGTGTGCTCCATGAACGTGGCGAAGGGGACGCGGCAGGTCGGCGGCGGCTTGTAGCAGGCGTAGTCGACGAGGTAGACGGGGCGGGGCCGCGACATGAAGTAGACGGTGGCGGCGAAGACCACCGCCAAAGCGGAGCCGACGATATGTACGAGATCTAGTCGGAGGGACCGCCACACCGACGCCAATTCCCCCGGCCCGCGCTGGAATAGCTCCACCGACACCGCCGCCATCACCGGCACCAGCAGCAGCGTCAGGAAGTGGTTCACCAGGTACTGGTACCCGAGCTTCACGTACTTGAGCTTCACCGAGCTTTTGAACTCGGGGAGCGGCCCCCTCGCCATCTTAATTATCTTGCTTTTGCTTTAGCTTTACCTTTAGCTTTAGCTTTAGCTTATGTATGTATGTATGTTCTTATTGTTGTTGTTGTTATTTGTTGCTGCTGATACTGATGATGCTGATGCTGAATGAAAGAACAAGAGTAATAAAAGAAGAAGATTTTTTTTTTTTTTTTTTGGTTTTGGGTGGGGATTGAGGAATGAGAGGGGAGAGAGAGAGAGAGGAGTTGAGGAAAATTTAAAGGGGGGAGGAGGAGGAGGAGGAGAAGGGGGGTAATGAATGAGGGGTGGATGGGTAGTTTAAATGAGGGGAGCCAACCCACTCCAACCAGGATACTACTACTGTACTGTGCTGCTTTCTGACCCTGTCATTTGCTTTTCTCACTCTCTCTCACTCTCTCTCTCTCTATATTAAATCCTCTCTCTCTCTCTTTAGGGGAAAAGAACTTTTTCCAACTATGCCACTTTTAAGAAGTGTTGATTGGCTACTGCTGGTTAGTTTTATTTTTATTCAAAAATTATATATATATTTTTAAAATTAAAATTTTAAAATATAATAATAAAAAAATTAATAAAATTTTAGATGAAGGCAAATTAAACACAAACTGTATTATTATCATGAAATAGACTAAATAAAAATTATATATTTTTATTTATGAAAAATACTATTTGCATGTAACGATTCGGTTGATTAGTCAGTTATCAGAATCCAATCACGCTCATTAGTAATAATAATTCGTTGCATTAGTAATAATTATTACTAATTCGTTTGATCTAAACCTATGATCAAAATACTTAAGCATTCAATCACAATTCCATTTCATTTCCAATCACCAAAGGATGTTATCTCGCTAATAATAATAATCTTCAAAATATTTAAATTCAGTTATTATTATTACTGTCTATTATTTTTTATATATTCAATTATAACTTCATTCTCATCGGATGTGGGCACTATTATTGAGATACCACATTCTGCACTCTAAAAAAAAATATATATTTTACACTCCAATAATTCTAAAATAATGAAATCGTATATTATACACTACCTTAAATAAGATACTAAATAAGATGTACGGATAATATTAATTTTTATTTATTTAGTTAGTTATGAAGTCTATCTATGAAGACTGAATTAAAATAGGTAAATGCATGTTGAAGACTTTATCCTCACCTTGATATATAGTATTTTTATAAAAGCAATAAACCCTGCTGTATAATATATATATATATATATATATATATATATATATATATATATATATATATATATATATATATATATATATATATATATATATATATATATGGTATTATTTCAATAATACTATTAAGAGAAGTATGTATTTTATAGGAATAAATTAGAATACTATTAATAGCATCAAGTTATTAATACTGTTAGATTTTTAATTTTTGAATGAAGAGATGTGTGATTAAAATAATAATAATTCCGTAGAATTTAATGTATGATTGGTGCAATAGTATAATTAAAGAGATAAAAATAATTAAAGAGGTAAGTTTAACGGTGGAAAATTTAGTATCACTAAGTACTTGATGCTAGCATTATAGCCTGACTCTATTTTATAGTATTATATTTGAGTGTTGTGTAAATAAATGTTATTATAAAAAACTTATTGTGCTATAAAAAAATAGTTTTTCTGTACAACAGAATTAAAAATTTCAAAATTATAGTTTTCGATTTGAACTTATTAAATTTTTTTTTTTGAAGAGACTTGTTCATTTCTTTTTTAAAAAAAATTAGTTATAAATGTGAGATAATTAAGTTTCCAATTTAGCACTTTCAATGACAACTATCAAATCTTTAACCAACTATATTAGATATAGTCTATTTTTATAATAACCATATTTTTATATCATACCTTTCAACTTTATCATCCCTTTAATTAATTTCTAGCTTATATTTCAAGTTTATCATCACCTTTATATTTTTCATAGAATGGTATTGATTGAACCAATAAACCAAGATGCTACTGTAGAATCTTTTATTAGTTTTTACAAATTGGTTTAGTCAGACAAACTATTGTAAAGCAGGTAACCAAGTTAATTAACAATGACCTGAATCAAAACTTAGAATCTTAACAAAGCTAAGTTAATTTAATCACTAAAATAACTTATTCAAAATCCATTTCTCCCCAATTGTCAAATTTAAGCACCATATATATATATATATATATATATATATATATATATATATATATATATATATATATATATATATATATATATATATATATAGTCCGGCTAGAATACTATCGATAGCACCAAACAATTAGTGCTATCAAGTTTTCAGCCGTTGGATGAAAAGATATGCGGTTGGGATTATAGTGGTCCCCTAAGATTTTTACTATTCAACCAACCACCTAGTAAACCCTAGGGACCCACTATATTCCCAACCGCATATTTTTTCATCCAACGGCTAAAAACTTGATAGCACCAATGACTTGCTTCTATCGATAGTATTCTAGCCATATATATATATATATATATATATATATATATATATATATAGAGAGAGAGAGAGAGAGAGAGAGAGAGAGAGAGACGAAGCCAGAATTTATTTAAATAAAAATTTTAGCACATAAATATAATTTTATCTAATCATTTTTTTTTAAAAAATTATTAATTTAATAATTAATGTAAAAATATTAAAATTAATTTTTAATACAGATATTTAATTTTAATTATTTTATTTATATTATTATATTTAAATAACTATAAATTTTACTAAATCTAACAGTAATTCAGTTAGCGATCGATCGATTTCTTAGTATTTTTAATAAATAAAATTATAACATTTAATGATTATTAGATCAAATAGCTATTAAATCTAATATAATATTTTATTTTGTTAAATAAAATAGGTCACTAGGTAGAAATTAAAAAAAAAAATAAAAAATAAAAAATTTGGAGTTAAGAGATGTATTTCAAAATACCTTATAAGTATACGACTCTTAATATATTTTTACCTATTTAAAATATATATAGAGAAGAAAAATAATTTATATTGGTAAAAAAAATAAATTAAGCAAATATTAAAAAGCTGAGGGAGGCATGGCTATCTAAAAAAAAATTATTAAATTAGTATTTAGTACTAATAAGTAATATTAAAAAGTTGACGAGGGCCATGTCCACTTTGGGTCTTTACATAGCTTCGTCCCTCTATATATGTATATAATAAATAAAAGAAAATTATTTCACTTTGAGCATGCCCAAAATCTTTCTTGAACAAATTAAACTTGAGAGCACAAATTTTGAAACACAAAAATTAAATAAAAGCAGCTAATTAAATATGTTCACAACTTTGTATTTGATGCTACTGTAGAATTAATATAATACTGTTGAATAAAATACTATCTAAATAATATTTTAAAAGAAATATTAAATTAAAAAATTTTAATAACATTTTCTTTTGATAGAAAGACCATATCAAATTCATAATCTTTTTTTTTTTCTTCTTTTATTTTCTTAGAAGAACAAACTAAACTTGTGTGTTTTTCAAAAGCCCTAACAATAGATGATCATTTTCGAGAATAGAAACAAAAACTGAACCAATCAATCATCAAGGAAATAGCATGGAAATCAAGTGAACACTCTAAGGATCAACTTTGACTCAGAAAAATATTAAATGGCCCATCAAATACAAGCTGCTAACTAAGTGAAAGCAATTGCTTTACTTTATCTATTATTACTGGTATTAAATGTATAAAAGTTAATTATGTCAACTTCATCTATTTTAATTTATCTAATTAACTTTCCAGAGAAATACTCATATACTTTTTTTTTTAATTATTATTATCGTCCATCCATACATATTCAACGGCTCAGATCTAACTATTTTTAAGTTGTGACCTGCTGTTTGTGACCTGCAACAGCAGGTCACATTGAGGAGGTATCGGTTGCTAGGTACCCAAAACAGAATTATTTTGGTCATTTGAGGGGTAATTAAATAATTTTATTTCTATTTTAAAATTTTTATTTTTGTAAATATTATAAATTTTAAAGATTTCAATTTAGTGAGAATTTTTATTTTTGAAAAATTATAAATTATAAATATTCTAATTTAATTATGTTTTTATTGGTAATATGTTAACGATCTTTATTTAATATATTTTAAATAATTTTAATTTTAGGAAACTATATTAAAATTTAGATTATTTTTAGGAATTAAAATTTAGAAACCTATTAATTTTTAATTTTTTTTAAAAAAATAAGAAAAGAATTCAGATTACTTTTATTTTATTTAATTTGCTAGTTATTTTTATTTCTAATTTGAAGGTTGAAATTTTTAAAATTTTATCAAATGGTAGAAAATTTAATCTGATGAATAAGGTGCGTAGTATAATCTCTATTTTTTAATTAATGAATAATTTATTGATCAATAATCTCTTTTACTTCATGAAACTATACTAAAACTTTTTAAATTAATACCTAATTTGTAATTCTAAATTTTCTTAATTTAAACACTTTAAATAAATAACTAAATTATAAATCTAAAACTCGTTAAATTAATGTCTAAATTATAATTCTAAATTTTTTTAAATTAAACTTTTTAAATTAATGAGTAAATTATAATTCTAAAACTCTTCAAATTAATGCCTAAATTATAATTCTAAAATTATTTAATTTAAACTCTTTAAATTAATGCCTAAATTGTAATTCTAACACTCTTTAAATTAATGCCTAAATTATAATTCTAAAACTCTTTAAATTAAATTCTTCAAATTAATGTCTAAATTATAATACTAAAACTCTTTAAATTAATGCCTAAATTGTAATTCTAAAACTCTTTAAATTAGTGCTTAAATTATAATTATAATTTTTTTTTAAATTGAGTTCTTTAAATTAAATAGTAAATTGTAATTCTAAAACTGTTTAAATTTATGCCTAAATTATAATTATAATTTTTTTTAATTTAAACTCTTTAAATTATTGTCTAAATTGTAATTCTAAAACTCTTTAAATTAATGCCTAAATTATAATTCTAAAACTCTTTAAATTAAACTCTTTAAATTAATGCCTAAATTGTAATTCAAAAACTTTTTAAATTAATGCCTAAATTGCAAATCTAAAACTCTTTAAATTAATGCCTAGATTGTAATTTTAAAACTCTTTAAATTAATGTCTAAATTGTAATTCTATTTTTTTAAAAAAAATAAATTTTTTAAATTAATGACTAAATTGTAATTCTAAAACTCTTTAAATTAATGCTTAAATTGTAATTCTAAAATTTTTAAATTTAAACTCTTTAAATTAATGCCTAAATTGTAATTCTAAAACTCTTTAAATTAATGCATAAATTGTAATTCTAAAACTCCTTAAATTTATGTCTTATTCTAAAAATTTTTAAATTAATGCCTAAATTGTAATTCTAAAATTCTTTAAATTAATGACTAAATTGTAATTCTAAAACTCTTTAAATTAATGCCTAAATTGTAATTCAAAAATATTTAAATTATTGTATAAATTAGTCCAAAATTAATGTCTAAATTTGTGAAAAGTATTTGAATCAAGACTTTCATTATATGTTGAATTTAAAAATTTATTCATTTTCAATTTTTTTTTAGAATAGTAATACAATATTAATTTCTAAATTATGGGAATTCTAAAATTCTTTATATATATTAAATACGTTGAATTTGATTATAAACCTACGTTCAAATTTTTTTAAAAATACTGATATAAATTAATGACTAAATTATAATTCTAATACTACTTAAATTAATTTTTAAATTGTAATTCTAAAATATTTTAAATTAATGCCTAAATTTTAATTCTAAAATATTTTTTTTTTAAAAAAAATTAATGACTAAATTGTAATTCTAAAACTCTTTAAATTAATATATAAATTTTAATTCTAAATTTTTTTAAATTAATGGGTAAATTGTTATTAAAAAACTTTTTAAATTAAACTTCTTAAATTATTGCAAAATTCATGGCTAAATTAATGGAAGATATTTTAGTTAATATATATTTTTTATTTTGTGATGTTTAATTATGAAAATATCCATTTTATAAAGTTATCTGTTAATCTGTTAATAAATAAAATTATATTTTTATTCTTTATCAATCAACGATTAAAATTTTTTTTTTATTTATAAAAAAAGTACCAAAGTATTTCTCAACTTTCTAACCTTTAAATATTTTAATTTTTCTACCTAACATTTTAATTTACTTGATATTGATCAGTTAATGACTCTTTTAACTTTCAAAATTTTAATACATCTTTTACATTTATAAGCTTAATTAGCATTTTTTTTTTGCAATTCATGCAACTACAAATTCATTAAAATAAAATAATTAGCTTAAATTTTATACTAGAAGAGCTCTCAAATAACGTAAATCTAACAAATTAATTGGTCGGCAGCTAAAATTGTCTACCGCTTAAATAAGTTTTATTAAATTTTACCTTTATTATTATTATTATTATTATTATTATTATTATTATTTTTAAAGAAAGATAGCATGCTATCTATGTCAATTTTTTTTTTTTTTTTTGAAAAAATAAGTTTAGCTTAAAATATAAAGCAACTATACTTTGAATTTGAAATCTCGAATATCAACTATCATGCCCTTTATTATCTGCATAGGGGCACTCAATTATTATTATTATTATTATTATTATTATTATCATTAGTAGCTAGGTAAAAATGTATAAAACTTACTTAAATTATATATGGAGTATTTTTAATCGAGTGCGACCTTCCAATTCATTTGATTTCAATGAGCCAACGATATTTTGACCTTAAAATTTAAGCTAAATATATACTTTAATAAATTTATAATTATGAGAATTATGTGAAATATATTAATTAAATCTGTAAAAATATACGGCATATTCAAATTTTAAAATCAAAGTGCCATTGACTGATTCAAATCCAATGAGTTGAAAGGCTGAATAGTAAAATCAAAATTTGGAAATATTATATAGTCAAATTAAAATAGTGCATTGTTCAGATAAATTTTATATATTTTTATCTTAAATTATTATTAGATAAAATTGTATGAACTTGAACTATGGATCATTTGGATTTAGCTATACCAAACCTTTCTAGATTTTGATTTTCCTATTTAACCTTTTAATTTATTTGATTTGAATAAGTCAACGACACTTTTACTTCAAAATTTGAATACATTGCTTATCTTTATAGGTTTTATTAATATATTTCATATAATTTTGTGACACCCCCAATATTTTTACATCGGATGGAAAGTTGGGGAGTGATATATGAGTTGGTATCAGAGACAATCACCAGTCAAAAATATAAGAAGAGTGTCAGCTGAGTCAGAGTTATATAACGGGTAGAATGCGGCTCCCCAGCTAATGACTGTTGTGGGTGAAGTGTAGCTCCTCACAAGGTCGGCTAAAGCTAGCGAGACAAGTCTCACATTGTTAGGTACTTGTGAATGTGCATGAGCCTGACGAGAACATCAGGGCTTAAAGGGGGGAGGAATGTAACACCCCTAAGATTTGAATTAGTCATATATATAAGGGATAAATTGTGACACCCCAATAGTCCCACATCGGATGGGAATGAGTTGTGTGATTGGATTTATAAGAGACATGAACACTAGTAATAATAACTGAGCTCAAGCATTTTGGGCTGTTGTTTGGGCCGACCGAGTTATTATTGCTAGTGGGCCGGGTCGTTACATTTGGTATCAAAGCCAATCACTAGCCGGAAGTGTGTGACGAGTTTCGGCTAAGTCTGGGTCTAGATGACGGGGTTAGCGAGACAAGTCTCACATCGCCTGGTGATCTTGGGCTGATGAGGACATCAGGCTTAAATGGGGAGAGGTTGTGACACCACAATAGTAGTCCCACATCGGATGGGAATGGGTTGTGATTGGATTTATAAGAGACATGAATACTAGTAATAATAACTGAGCTTAAACATTTTGGGATGTGGTTTGTGCCCACCGAATTATTATTGCTAGTAGGCCGGATCCTTACATAAATAGGACTAAACCTCTTAACCCGTTTATAGCATTTTGGGTGGTAGTAAGGCCCAAGAGGTTAAGAGGGTTGAGTGTACTAGAACTAGAGTAGCTCTAGAATGGGTGACTTCTTGAAAAGTCGAGGCGTCACATTGGTATTAGAGTCAATCACCAGCTGGAAATGTGAGATGAGTCTCGGCTGAGCCAAGCTTATATAGCGGGTAAAGTACGGCTCCCCGGCTAATGACCGTTGTGGGTGGAGTGCAACTCCCCACAAGGTCGGCTAAGGCTAGCGAGACGAGTCTCACATCGTCTGGTACTTGTGAATGTGCCTGTCTAGTACTTGTGAATGTGCCTGAGTCTGACGTGGACGTCAAGGCTTAAAGAGGGGAAGAATGCGATACCCCAAAATTTGGATTAGTTATATATATATAAATGATATATTATGTCACGCCCCGGGGTCGAAACTGCGACCCGGGCTCGCTAACAGATCCGCCATCTGTACGGAAACTGCCGTACAGACGAAGCGTCTAACCTGCAAAAAGAATCAACTACAGTATACAGATATCAGAGCTGAAAGTAAAACTACTAAAAACTGAAATCCGAACCCTGTACAACTGAAAATAATACCATATCCATCTCCCAAATACGATCGTATACAAAGTCCTCTGATACAAAACTCAAAAGGGAGATATCTCCAATAAATACATCAGTGTACAAACTCTCGATACAAGAATATCATCACTACAACAGTCTCTCAAACTGTAAAATAAAGTACAACTCTATACCTCACAACAAAGGTCTCTCAACAGAGGTAAAAGAAGTAAACTAATCTACTGAAGCTCTCCTCTGAAGGGGGTACCGCTACACTCCAACGACGGGTAGGGAACTAGCTCGCGACTCCCTCGCCTCGGTCAGAAGGATCAGCAACAGGAGCACAGGAACAGAAGAAGAAGTCCCTGGGGAAAAGACACCACGACGGGTGTGAGAACTACTTCCCACAGTAGTTCTCAGTGGGTGCCGTCAACAAGTCCAACGGTCTGCCCACCAAGTCTACCAGAGGTAAAAGATAACAGGCAAAGAAATCTGAACAAGAAAAGCTGGAACTACTCTACAGCTACCATGCCTCTATCTAGATACTCAAAAGTGGAACAGATGAAAGTAAATGAGACCACTCGCACCCAAGGTGCTCAATCGACCCAATCGAACTGACTGCCTCAAAGGTCCAGTCAAGCCTGCGCCTGTCGACTAGGAACGCACCTGCCCACTACCACACATCCACATGAGGACGGGATTTACGTGGGGCGTCCTGTCCGACTAACTCATCCCTCGCGCAAAACTGCCTCAACAGGCCAACCATCGCATCCACAGCGGCATCTCAGGGGGCGCGGCTCCAACTGAGGAAAACGGCGCGGCATAGAGTAATCAAACATTGGCATATGCAGGCTAGTCAAAATCCACGCTCACTCACAGAACGGTAGGACTCAAGATCCCCAAATATCTCGCACAACAGTCGGAGCACTCTCGACCACTCAGCTGATCGGCTAACTCGAAACACGAGACACTAGCCTCTCCAACAGCTCGCAGCACAAAGCACACTGGCTGGAGATACTCCACAGCCAGGAACGACCCACAACTCAGGGTAACAGAACAGGTCGGACAACACTCAACGACCTGGGACCACCGTCAACCCCAACGGTTCCCAACAACACCGACCGGAAGATACTCGACGGCCCGGGACTACCGTCTACTCAACGGCTCCCTCCCACGACAGCGCAAAAGGGGAAACAAGACCTCTCGGGACTACCGTTTACTCAAACGGCTCTCCGCACAGATAAGCAACCCGCTACAACTATCAGACTCCACTCTGCTCCCAAGCAAGAGTGCAAAAGCATCCCACACTAAAAGCAAGTCCCGACCTCTCGGCCCACTACCCGGGCGAGAAAACACTATGTCCAGGAATGAAAGAACAGTGTGGATGTCTAAGCATAAATAACCCTAGCCCAAGTGAGGGTTTTCTACTGGTCTGGTTACACATGCAACATATGACGGGGGTGCTAGGTCAAGTTCCAAGATAACTATATTAACAGATAATAAAAGGAATAACAATTCCTACAATCTAGCATGCTACACAATGAAATAAACTATCATGCATAGTCCTACATCAGTAGAAATACTGTACAGTCCATAAAACTTGGAGATAAGGCCACCCACCTCGGTTTGCCACCAATTGCTCGTAGACACTTGCAATTGGCCTCCACGCGATCCGCACGCAAAACGATGTCCGCTGCCGGAGTCCGACGCAAAATGGAGCACGGTGCCGAAATCCGCACGTAAAACAGAGTCTGCACGCAAAACGGTGCACAGTGCCGGAATCCGCACGCAAAACGGTGCACGGTGCCGGAGTCAGCACGCAAAACGGAGTCCGCACGCAAAACGGTGCACGGTGCCGGAATCCGCACGCAAAACGGAGCACGGTGCCGGAATCCGCACGCAAAATGGAGTCCGCACGCAAAACGGAGCACGCCGCCGGGGACCGCACGCAAAACGGTGCAGAAAACACACAGTCCCAAACACAGATAAGAACAAGGTTAATTACAGTCCAAAAGAACGCCCCAAAAATTGTACAAAAATACAGAAAAACCAACACACGGGACCCACCCGACTGCGCCGCCGCCGCCGAAACGCTCCAACGGACCCTCGCACGCTCCACGAGGTCCACGACGCGCCGCCGCACCTCCCAAAATCTCCTCCTCACTCCCTCTCTCGCTCGGGTGAAGAAGAAAGAAAAGAAAAGGAAGAGAATGGTGTGCGGGGAAGAAAGAAGAAGAAGAAGAGAAAGAGGAAAGGGGAGTGGTCCACGGATCCGGTCCACGGATCCGGTCCACGGCGCCAACCAACCAGGAAGGCCCAAACCCCGGTCCACGCACCCATGCGTGTGCACCCGGTCCAGGCGGCCAAAAGGCGGGCCACGTGGCGCGCGGTAACGCGCCCGCCACACCGCGCCCGCGCCAGGCGCGGGACACGCGCCCGCCACACGGGCGCGCGTGCCCCCGCGCCCGCGCGGGCGCGAGTGGGAGCCCGCCATGTGGCGGGCTCCGCGCGTTCCGCGCCGGAGCGCGGTTCCCAGCGCGCGCCAGCGCGCCTGTTGCGCGCCTCGGGGAGCGTGCCGCCGCGCCACCTCGGGATCCGCGCAGCGCCTAGCCTCGGTTTGTGTGCCACGTCGCCTCGAAAAACGCGCACGCCTACCGGACTCCAAATCCAACAAATAAATAGTCCATTCTTAGCGATTTCGCGCGCTGAATCCAAAAACGATGTCCGTTTCTCCAAATTCTCATCCGAAAATTTGCCGAATGCCCACTCGATCCGATTTCCGCGCCGGGTCCATTTTTAAAGTCCGATTTGCCAAATTCCAACTCTAAAAATTCCCGAAGGCGACCGGAGAGGTAATCTTTTATCCAAACTTCGCCCGGAGTCCAATTTGACATCCGAACCGCGCGGAACCATTTCCAAACACCCGACGGGTCCTTCCAATTTCCCACTGGGTCTCCTTTTAAGCCCGAAGTCCACCACGTGTGTCCAAATTGCGCGCAAACACCACCGACACATCCCGCAGGCCTCCAGTGATGCAACTAAGTCCCAAATTGCATCACAAATCTATTTCTTGGGCCCGACACGCGCACAAACACTCCCAACGGCCACTAAAAGCTGCCCAACAACCAGCAACTCCTACGCCGGGGATTCCGGGACCTCACATATTAGGACTAAATCTCTTAATCCGACTATAGCATTTTGGGTGGTAGCAAGACCCAAAAAATTAAGAGAGTTAAGTGTGCTAGAATTAGAGTAGTTCTGGAATGGATGACTCCTTAGGAAGTGGGGCGTCACAAATTCTTACAACTATAAATTTATTAAAATAAATAATTAGCTTAAATTTTGGAGTCAACATGTCGTTGACTGACTTAAATTAAATAAATTAAAAAATTGGATAGTATAATTAAAATTCTGAAGGATTGAATAATTAAATTAAAATAGTTTATAGTTTTGATAAATTCTATACTTTTTTTACCTTATTATTATTATTATTATTATTATTATTATTATCATTATTATTATTGATGCAAATCAAATGAATTGAAAGGTTGGAGGGTATAAGATAATCATTAGGGCTCCGCTTGGTTCGGGTTTAAGAGGGTTTTAGTTATACCGGGGATAGGTATAAATTGTGGTTTAAGCCGGAACTAGAGTAAATTTGCGTTTGGTTCGGTTTAAGAGTAATACCGGGTCTAAGAAAAATTGTGTTTGGTAAGTTAAAGAGGAATAAGAAAAATTGTGTTTAGATAAATATTAATATTAAATATATTTAATATTATTATTTTTAATTTTTAAATTTATATAAATTTTAAAAAATTTATAAAATAATTGTATAAATTTTAAAAATTAAAAATTTAAAAAAAATTTTCCAAAAATGAAATAAATAAACTTTTTAGATTTATTAAAAATAACTTAAAAAAATTAAAATTTTTAAAATAAAAAATGTTAAAATTTTAAATTTATAAATTTAAATATCTTTAAAATTTAAAAATTCTAATTTAAAAAAATAAAAGAACTAATTTTTATTAGTATGAAAAAAAGGAAAAAAAAAAATGAATGGGAACCACGTAGAAGAGAGAGAGAGAGAGAGAGAGAGAGGAGAGAGAGAGAGCACCCCTACACCCATGTGCCTCGGTCACCGCGCCGCTCCCTATTCCACTATTCCCGCAGTGGGGGGGGGGGAATTGCTTAAACCCCCCCTTAGCGGGTTATCCCTGGATAACCCGCTAAGGGGGGGTTTAGCAATTCCCCCCCACCTAATTTGCGTTTGGGTATTGTTTTGGGGATAAGGGGATTATTTCCCCCCTTATCCCCTTAACCAAACGGGGGCTAGAAGGTTTTGGGCGGGGCAACCCAACTGCAAGACCAGAGGCTACTGCCAAGGAATAGACTCTCTCTTCTTGAGCTGGAGATTGACATACCGAGATTGATTCAATAAAAGTCAGATTCTATTTTGAGAGATTTGAAAAATCATTATTTCGTTGAAAAGTTCTATAGATCTGCCCATTTCACTACAACAAAATTATGTTATAGCGACACTTTTAAGTGTTTCTAAAATCTAAAAAAAATATCGCTCGCAAAAATACTAACACTTATTGTAAGTGTTGCTATATGTGTTGTCGCTAGGGTGTATATCTATACATTTTTATAATGTGTCCCAAAAATATGTCTCTATAATCTAATTTTGGATATAGATGAAATATAGATAGGACATTTATACAAAAGTGTCACAACCATGTGTCTCTATAACCTAATTTTCTTGTAGTGTTTTCAACACATTTCTTTAGACAAAGACTCCATTAATTTTTTTCTCTTTCCGGATGGTTGAAAGATTGAATAATCAAATTAAAATAGTGTACCGTTATGATAAATTTTATACTTTTTCAATCTTATTATTATTATTATCATTATTAATATTATTATTACCTACTCAAATTAAATGAATTGAAACATTGGATGATATAATTAAAACTTTAAAAAGTTGAATAGTCAAATTAAAATTATTTATAATTTAAATAAATTTAATTTTTTTTATCATATTATTATTATGGGTTAATTTCATACAACTCTCTGTAAACATATCGAATAGCAGATATATCCTCACAAGTTTAACTTTTTATAATTATCCCTTCAAAAATTTTAAATTGTTTATATATATATTTCTAGTTTGTTACGGTTAGCTCACTACATATTTTTTAACATAATATAAGTAAAATGTAAATTTAGCCTTTTCAAATATATACCTCAAAAAGTCTCGATTGTTAGAATAGTGCAAAAATATCTGAAAGAATAAAAAGATAAATTTATCAACCGTCTCTAGCGTAAGTGGTAAAGAGTTTGGTGCGTGGTTGATACCCGAGATTCCGAATTCGAAGCCTAGTTGCTTTACATTTCCAACTAAGTTTATTTATGCTATCTTTCTCACATTTTCAACTCACATTTCCAGCTAAGTTTATTTCAAAATAAACGAAACGGGTAGCATACTATCTTTCTCTCAAAAAAATAAAAAGATAAATTTATCTATCTCACTAACTAATTGTGACACCCCCGGAATGTGTATTAGTTTTATATATAAATGATATAATAGGACTAAATCTCTTAACCCGGTTATAGCATTTTGGGTGGTAGCTAGACCCAAGAGATTAAGAGAGTTAAGCGTGCTAGAACTAGAGTAGTTCTAAGATAGGTGACCCCCTGGGAAGTGGGGCGTCATAGTTGGTATCAGAGCCATTCACCAGTCGAAAATGTGATATGAGTCTCGGCTGAGCCAGGGTCATCCCCGAAATATATATTAGTTCTATATATAAATAATATAATAGGATTAAATCTCTTAACCCGACTACAGTATTTTGCATAGTAGCTAGACCCAAGAGATTAAGAGAGTTAAGTATGTTAGAACTAGAGTAGTTCTAGAATGGATGACCCCATAAAAAGTGGGGCGTCAGACTGATCATGATTAAATATTTAATTTATAATTAATTATATTTTTTTAATGAATATTAAAAATAAAAATATATATGAATAAAAATATATTTATTAAAATTAATCTTATTATTATTATTATTATTATTATTACTACTATTTGTTACTATTTGTAGATGTAGTTGTGATAGATGGGTTTGTCCAACAGCCATGAAAAATTCCGTGGGCTGACGAGAGAGAGAGAGAGACTGATAAAAAAGAAGCTTTTGAGCGGGAGTTCGGCGTTGGGAGTTGGGGCGGTTGGCTGAGCGGTGACCGGATCATGGCTAACTCCCTTTCTTTTTTAATGCTTACGAAAATCGTACGTTCGTACCGTCACCTGACGGTGACCGCACCGCGCACCGCGACAGGTTGGTAGCGGGAGAGGAAAAGTTTTTAAAAAAGAGGCCCAGAAGAAGCGGGAGTTTAATAACCCAGCGGTGGTGATGTGATGGGTACAACAAAATGCGGGCAAAATAAATAGATATATATATATATATATATATATATATATATATATATATATATATATATATATATATATATATATATATAGTGTGGAGGGGGAGGGGAGGGGAGAGGGAGAGGGAGAGAGATTTATTATTATTACTATTATTATTATTATTATTTTTGTGTACGGTACGTATTTTAACAGATTATTGCATGCACGAGGTCTATACTCCCGTGGGGCTGTCCACAACTTGAACACCAGCAAGTAGGACCTACTCGTATTCATTCATTCGTATATTACATAAATTTTATATGAGCTGAATTGTTAAAATATTTATTTGAAAATTTTTGTTTTCGTTTTGCTCATTTATTTACGAATCAAATACAGCTTGGCTCGTAAAAATATTTATCTTAAAATTTTGACTTGTGTTTGGCTCGTAAAATCTGAATAGTATATATATAGAACTAAATTGATATATTATTAATAACACTAAATTTTTTATCATGGATTAAGAGATTTACGGTTAGAATAATTGTGAGCCCCTATGGTTTAGTGAATGGTTGAAAAAAAAGTATGATCTAAAAGATAAAAATAATTAAAAGAATAAATTTAATGATAAAAAATTTGATAGTATCGATTGCATAGTAGCCGGACTCTATATATATATATATATATATATATATTATAATATAGAGAGAGAGAGATAGAGAGAGAGAGAGAGAGGAGAGAGAGAGAGAGAGAGAGAGAGAGAGAAGTCCGCTGGAATACTATCGATAGCACCAAACAATCGGTGCTACCTAGTTTCTGGCCCTTGGATGAAAGAATGTACGGTTGGGAATATAGTGGTCCCTTAAAATTTTTACTATTCAACCAACTACCAACTAAATCCTAGGGGATCACTATCATCCTAACCGCACATCCCTTAATTAAATGGCTAAAAAATTGATAGCACCAATAACTTGATGCTACCGATAGAATTCCAGTATATATATATATATAATTTGGCTATTATATTTTTAAAAGTATCAAGTAATTGATACTTGTAAGTTTTCAATCGTTAGGAATATCCCTTTACTATAACAAAATAAGGTTATAGGAACACACTTTTGCGACATTTTTGTGCAAGTGTCAAATCTATATCTCATCTATATCAAAATTAAGTTATAGGGATACATTTTTGCGACACATTATAATAATGTGTCGCTATACACCCTAACGACGGTACATATAGCAATATTAATGATAAGTATCGGTAATTTTGCCAACAACTATTTTTTTTAATTTTAGGGACATCTAAAAGTGTCGCTATAGCATAATTTTGTTGTACTGTTTTGATTAATTTCACATTTTAGATTATACTATTTCACCAACCATCCACTAAATTCCTGATGGACCCACTATCATCCTAACTGCACATTCTTTCATTTAAGAGCTAAAAAGGTATAAGCACCAATGACTTGATACTTTTAAAAATATATGAGCTTTTATATATATATATATATATATATATATATAGATAGAGAGAGAGAGAGAGAGAGAGAGGAGAGAGAGAGAGAGAGAGAGTAGAGAGCTTATAGGCTTTCAAAAGCACAAGCAAAAAATATGTTCATGAATTTTTTACCATTAGATTTGTATCGAGATTTGTGCTATTTATTTTTTTTTCTTTCTCTCTTTTTAGTTGACTTTACAAAAGTACAAATCTCAATGTAAATTCAATGGTAAAAAATTCACAAGCATATTTTTTGCTTGTGCTTTTGAAAGCATATAAGCTCTACTGACTCACTCTCTCTCTCTCTCTCTATATATATATATATATAGAGAGAGAGAGAGAGAGAGTGTGAGTGAGTCAGTGTATATATATATATATATATAGAATTAGGCTGAAATACTATTAATAGTACCAAGTCATTGGTGCTATTAAGTTTTTAACCCTTAGATTAAAAGATGTGTGGTTGAGATGATGGTGGTCCTCTTGGGTTTAATGGGTGGTTGAGGAAATAGTAAAATCTAACGGATGAAAATGATCAAAGTGGTTGATCTAAGGGTTAAAAACTTGATAGCACCAATAACTTTGTACTATTAAAAGTATAGTAGCCGGACTATATATATACACTACAACAAAATTAGGTTATACGGACATATTTTTGTGACACTTTTGTACAAGCGTCCTATCTATATTTCATCTATATCAAAAATTAGGTTATAACGACACATTTTTGAGATACATTTTAATAATGTGTCGTTATACATTCTAGCGACTGCACATATAGCGACACTAATTATAAGTGTCGATATTTTTGCTAGCGGCAATTTTTTCAAATTTTAGAAATACTTAAAAATATCACTATAATATAGTTTTATATAGTGATATATATATATATATATATATATATATATATATATATATATATATATATATATATATATATATATAGAGAGAGAGAGAGAGAGAGAGAGAGAGAGAGAGAGAGAGAGAGAGAATACATCTTCTGTACTTTCGAAAATACAAAGGGATTTGTGCTTCTAAATTGTTTTCGATGATAGGACTTTCGATTCGACGATTAGCTTCCTTAGGAATAATCTACGCTATTAGAACTCTTTAGAAATCAAATTTTATAATTTTTCGACATGATTTACCAAGTGATTAAATTGTCTCAAAAATAACTATTTTAACGGTCGATATGGTATGTTTGTAAGTTCAACGGTGTAGAACAATCCAACTTAAGTGAAACTTTAATAGAAAATTCTACTTAACGTAAGTGGCAAAGGGGTTGGTGGTTGGTACTCGAGATTTGGAGTTTGAAGCTTAGTTGCTTCATATTTCGAGCTAAGTTTATTTCTAAAAATAAATAAACGAAGCGGACACTATAACAAAATTAGATTATAGGGACAAATTTTTGTGACACTTTTATATAAGTGTCTTATTTATATATATTCTGTCTATATCCAAAATTAGGTTATAGTGATATATTTTTGGGATACATTATAATAATGTGTCGCTATATACTCTAGCGACTACACATATACCGACACTAATAATAAGTGTTGGTATTTTTGTCAGCGACACTTTTTTCAGATTTTAGAAACACTAAATAGTATCGCTATAGCATAATTTTGTTGTAGTGGGGTATCATGCTACCTTTCTCTCTCAAAAAAAAAAAAGAAGAAAATTTTACTTAACATCAAGAGTAAGATAAAAATTTTCGATTTGAAATTTAAAACTTTTATCACTATTTTTTATAAAATTTTATTTTCAGCCGTTTATTTTGGGGCTACTCGTTTACTAAGCAAACGAAGTAAAAAATTATGAAATTTGGTTTCTAGATAGTTTCAACATTGTAGATCATGTATAATGGAATCGATCGTCGAATCAAATGTCATATCATTAAAAGTAACTTAGGAGCACGGAAGTCTCTATACTTTCGAAAGAATAGGAGCCTAGCTCTCTATATGCGCGCGCTCTCTCTCTCTCTCTCTCTCTCTCTCTCTCTCTCTCTCTCTGTGTATATATATATATATATATATATATATATATATATATATATATATATATATATATATATATATATATATATATATATATATATATATAGTAAGTCTCTTGTGCTTTTGAAAGTATGGAGCTAGGCCTCTGTACTTATAAATTATTTTCGATGATGTGGCATTTGATTCGACGATCGGCTATGTTAGACATGATCTACGCTATTAAAACTATTTAGAAACTAAATTTCATAATTTTTGGACATCATCTACCAAGCTATCAAAAATCTCAAAAATGACTATTTCAACAACCGATATGACACATTTGTAAATTTAATGGTGTAGAACAATCCAAATTAGGTAAAATTTTAATAAAAAATTCTACTTAATATCAAGAGTAAGATCAATACTTTCGATTTGAAATTTGAATCTTTTATCATTATTTTTAATGAGATTTTTACTTTCAGCAGTTCATTTTGGGGCTACTCGTTTACGATGCAAATGTAGTCAATAAATTATGAAATTTGATTTCTAAATAGTTCCAACATTGTAGATCAAGTTTAACGAAATCGATCGTCGAATCGGATGTCCCATCATTGAAAATAACTTACAAGTACGGAGGTCTACTTTAGAAAGCATAGGAGCCTAGCTCTCTCTCTCTCTCTCTCTCTCTCTCTCTCTCTCTTTCTCTCTTACTATAACAAAATTAGGTTATAGCGACATATTTTTGAGACACTTTTATGCAAGTGTCTAATTTATATCCAAAATTAGGTTATACGGACACATATTTGGGACACTATGCAATAATGTGTCGCTATACACCCTAACGACTGCACATATAGCGACACTTACAAAAAAATGTCGGTATTTTTAGCAGCAACATTTTTTTCAGATTTTAGGAATATTTAAAAGTGTCGCTATAGTATAGTTTTGTTTCTCTCTCTCTCTCTCTCTCTCTCTCCTCTCTCTCTCTCTCTCTATATATATATATATATATATATATATATATATATATATATATATATATATATATATATATATATATATTATTCCAGCTACTATACTATTAATAGTACTAAGTTATTGGTACTATCAAATTTTCTACCCTTAGATCAGCTCTTTTGATCATTTTTATCCATTAGATTTTACTATTTCCCCAACCACCTATTAATCCCAAGGGGCCCACTATCGTCTCAAACACACATCTTTTAATTCAAGGATTAAAAACTTAATAGCACCAATGACTTGATACTATTAATAGAATTCCAGCCTAACTCTCTCTCTCTCTCCTCTCTCTCTCTCTCTCTCTATATATATATATATATATATATATATATATATATATATATATTATATATATATATATATATATATTATTAGTTAGTATAGAATTGGTAGCATATGAATAGTATTCAATATCAACTTTTTCACTCCTTGATTATTACTATTCCACCAATATATATTTACTTAACCCTAGATATTCAATGATAAAAAAGCTGATAGTAAATATTATTTGAATACTATTAATAGTATTCTAGCTTCACTATATATATTCGAGTTATATCGAGCTGAACACGAGCGAGCTGACCTTAGATTGTATTCGGCTCGCTAAGATTTCGAGCTGAAAAGTTCAGCTCATATTCGAATTGTGATTATCCGGATATACGCAGAGCCTTTGCGATGTGCTCAGTGACTTCTGGAGGTCTACGTGGTGTGTTAGAGTTGGCTGTGGGCGAATCGGATTCCAGATTTGAGATCGGCGCGAAAATCAGAGCAAAATGACTTTTTCGGAGGCTTTCGGCAAATTTTAGAACGAGAATTTGGCGAAACAGATAACGGATTTAGACTCAGCGCGCGAAAACGATAAAAATGGGCTATTTACTCGCATTTTTCGGATTTTGGAACAATAAAGTTACATTTCACTGCTGGAATAGTAACTCCGGTGGCCGGCGGCGACCGGTAGGCGGCGGAGCGCGGCGGCACAGCGGCGGAGCGCGACCGTGGGCAGCGCGGGCAGGAGCGGCACGCGCGCGGGTGGGCTGGTCCACAGGCAAGGTGTCATGCCCCGGGTGTAAACCAAAACCCGGGCCCGTCTACAGATCCGCCGTGCACACGGAATTTTTCTCGTACACGAAGCGCCGATAACCTGCTCAGATATAAGATATACAATAAAAGAGCATAAAAACAGAGCTGAACTAAAAGAACTACATAATATCTCAGACTAGAAATATGATATAAGCGAATAAGTACAATAAACTCCCAGCTCACCGAATAAATACAACCAGCTGGCTAAAACCAGACCCAAAAGTAAAGTACTATAGCCTGAGATACAAAAAGGGGTAAAAGTCCAGCTACTCTCACGGTCGTGGCAGATGATCTAGCTAGTCCGCTATCCTCTTACCTCGATCTGCCGCTGATGGCCCAGCAGCTCCCGCAGACGACTCTGCAAAATAGAGGGGAAGAGACAGAAAACAACTATGGGGGTGAGAACTACTAGATAAACCAGTAGCCTCCCCTAGTGGGTAAAGCCTCAAACTCTGACGTACCCACTAGGACTACTAGAGGCGAAGGGAAAAAAACAGTGGTAAGCTATAAAGGCTGCTGATAAAAAGGAAACTACCACTACTATGCCTCTAAATGCAGTGCCAAAAAGGTAACTGTATGCATGCAACTATAAGGCTAACTACCTGAATAAACCCAATCAATGGACCAGTAATCATTGGCACTGCCTGCTCAACTGTCTCAAGTATCTGCTAACCAATCGGTACTCACTGACCGATGCTCACTGTCTGGCACTCACTGGCCAATATGTCTGGTACTCACTGGCCAATATGTCAACCGCCTACTCCGGAGTGGCCTCGCGGGGAGAGACCCACACGAGTAAAGTAACCATGTCACCAATATCTCACAATAGCAGGACCGGATCACGACTATAATCAAAGTGGGAAACTCCATCCACTAATGAAACCCCGATCTCCAATCTGGTGCAATAATAAACATCCGGTCAACTGCCCAATGTCCGCGGTCGCCGCAATACTCCATAAGTCCAAATCTGGTAAAGTAACCAACATCTAGTCAACCGCCTAATGTCCGCGGTTACCACAATGCCGCGCAATCCATAATCGAGTCTAACCTGTCCCAGACTCAATGGCCTCAACTACACTATCCTGAACCCCTGCTCAAACTCGAGCAACATGCATCTGAATAAAAAGGAGAATAACGAAACATGGTTTCTCCTAAGTCAAGTCCCAATATGATAGTGTAGCAATAAATAGTGGCCTATCTAGATGTCCATACAAGCATGCAAATGTCTTCTTTTTAAAACTAAAGGAAAGTGTCTTATACTAACTTTTAAAAAGAACAATTTTAGATATCCCAATTGTTAGGATTTGCGCAAACATAAACGCAGCGGAAAAAAAAATCAAATAAACAAATATGAAAAACTTGAGATCTGATCTCAAAAACCACGCAAAACAGGATCCATCATGTATCTAAGATTAAAAGGAAGAGGAAGATCTAATCTTCACCTTTGCACGGGGAGATCTACACCGCAATTTGATGATCGTGGAATTTGGTTCTCTTGAAGCCGCACACGCGTCCGGCCTCTACGGGTATCCACACGAGGTTGTCGACTTGATCGAAATTCTCACCGGGGTGCTAGCTCCCTTGCAGAGAACGTCTTTCTTTTAATGTGGATATTTAGAAAAGAGGAAGACGAGGAAAGATCACGGTTAGGGTTTTTCCTTTTTTTTTTTTTTTTTTTTTTTTTTTTTTTTTTTTTTTTTTTCTTAAAGAAAACTCATACGTATAAAGAGGGATATAATCCCTTTTTATAATTATTAAGATAAATATTAAGATAAACTTAAAATTAGGATTAAGTTTATCTTATTCCTAATCTGTTCAATCGATTAAATCCTAATTTAATTCGACTTGAACAATTCTAATTTGATCAAATCAAATTGTTAATGCAACATTTGCACTTAAGTCCTCTCACAACTTACTAACTATTAGTAAGTCCTCTCTTGCAACATTTGCACTTTAATATCCTTAATTTGTAACAATTACAAATTAGTCCAATTATCAACATATTGATAATTAAGTCATCAGGCGATTCAAAAATCGCGATCCAACTATCCGATCAGTCATAACCTCTTATCTGTGTGACCCCATAGGTTCTATTCTATCTGGTTGTGAGATATATTGTGATCACCATCAACAATATTGCTGAAACTCTTTTCAGTGGGTTAGAACTATTCAAACTCAGCCGAAAAAGAATTATCGATCATCATCCAGATAATTCTCGTGAGTCCCACAATCCACCAGTGACGCCTAGCAGCATGTAATGGCATTCCAGTAGAATGGAATACTGAACCTCTAGGTGCAGTTAACGTGTGATACAATCCTTCTATTCGGAGTCTCAACTAGACGAAGGTCATGGAATTGCTCGTCAAACCCTACCGTCTGTCATATGTCAAATTTATTCGACTCGAGTTTCTAATATCGGAAACCCTTTCCGTTATTTACTACGCCTTGGCCAAGGTCTTCTAAACTCGGTCTCATACTGAACCTCTACTAAGGGCGATAGATTCCATATAGGTGTACACCCTATTCCTACAATGAACCTACTGTAGCCAACATGCACCCACTGCAAGGACCCAAATGGCTAGGGACCAAGTGTATGTACAGTCAAACTACAGTAATCCCATTGTGAATAGTCGAGACACCGCAGGTCAAAGGACCAGTCACACTACTGCAACATCGAGTAAGTCACTGACGAGTGAGTAGACATCCAAGTGACTTCTCGTGATGATCACGCTCGGTACCCTTGTTCTCCAACAACCACCTGCACATTCGCTCCAGTGTCCCCACACTGTTGACTCGAGACTCGTCTACCATAAAAGGGAAGCGACTGTGCACCAATCTCACCGGATCAATCACTGTCCCCGTGATGATCCATCGATCGGGAGCATTTAGGATTTAATCACTAATGATACATGTCTTAAATTATCAACTCTTGAGAATACGTATCATCATCTTATTAATTCCTTGGACAATTCATGGATACATACACAACACGAATGGAAATAAAAACCCAATAACATTCATAATGTAAAATGTCAAATACAAATTTATAACCTAGAAAGAATATATGTGTCGGCGAAGTTGGCTTCTAGGGCATACATCTAACACCAATATGATAAATGATTTTGCATGCGAGGTTGTGTTATAACAACTTGTTCCAACAATATTGTCCCAATTTAACACAGATAAGCTATCACTTAATTCGTGGGGTCAACATATATGGTTCTCAAATAGGATATCCATTATCACTTTTAATTTACGGGATTTCTAATATTCCTAGTGAGCAAGTCAAAAGTGAGGTAAGCAATAACCACCCACCTCGAAATACGCAAATCACACCCAAAAAGGCTCCTCGCTGTTCGCAGTCCTCTAACTCCGCAATCCACCGAAAACCGTGCACTACTGCACAAAACATCTCACCCGGTGTAAATACAACACCCAAAAAAAAATAGCATTTACTGTTTTCAAATAGTACGAAAAAAGAAGGAATTTCACCTCTGTGCATTGCTCCAAAAAATCCAAAAAAATCACGGTTACGTTCCACGCGACGAGTAGATCCAAAATGAGTACTTATACGTCCTGATCCGATGCACGTAGGCCAAGATATAAATCGAACATGTCCGCACTGTCCAGAAATTTCCCACAAAAGGGGTCAAAAGGTGCCTCGGGAACCGTGCCAAAAACCCAAAACGGAGCGAGTGATCAACACGAAAATCGAATGCCTACCTCTTAGGAACACGCTGTCGCAAAAATCGTCAAAAAATTCTTTCGGGGCAGCACGGGGAACTTCTTGGACTGAAAAGCGACGAAAATCGGCCGAAAAAGGGAAATGTCGAGGCGCACTGTAAAACAAGGATCTCCGCTGCCGAGTCTCCAAAAATCCTGGGGATCCACCACGAGATCAAAAACATCAAGGGGAACAACTCTCCTATAGGGCTCTCCCTCTCAATCTCTCTCTAAAGCTCGGAAAAAGCAAAAGAGAGAGAGAGGAGGGGTATTTATAGGCCCAGCCCAGCCCACCAGGCCTTTTGGATTCGGGCGCACGAATGTTTCGGGCGCCAAATCCGCGCCCGGCTTGGCCCACAAACCAGCGCTTGGATTCACCCGGGCGCGACACGTGTCCCCAAACAGGGGACAGCGACGCCCGACGAACCGGGCGCTACCGCGTGGCCTAGGCGGCCTGGCGGGGTGGGTGGCACCCGCTAGTGGCGCGGCGCCGCGTGCACTGCCCTGCACTGCACGCCAGCTGGCCGCGCCGCCTGCCGCGTGCGTACGGCCGCAGCCGCGTGCCCTCCCGTGCACCTCGCGCGCATGAGCCGCCCAATCCGGGGCCGCCACGTGCCGCGCCCCGGTCCATGCACCGACCGCTCGCTCCCGTGGACCGTGCAACGCGAACCCGCCAATGGGCGACCGCCACGTGTCCCCGCCGGTCCACCGTGCACCAGTGCCAAGTCTTCGTGGACCAGACAGCATGCGCCGGCCAATACCATGCCGCCACGTGTCACCCGCCGGTCCACGGCTCCCCCCGTGCACCATTTTACACAGAAAACTTTCGGGTGTCTCTTTTTGGGCGTCCAGACTCAGAAAAATACAAATAAATATTCTTTTCAAGCGTTTTTCTGCACTGAATCCAAATACGGCCTCTAATCAGCCTGAAACCACTTCTAAAATTCGGTAAAAGTAGCCGAAAGACAGGCTTGATCCCAAACCCTCACTGAGTCCATCCAACACATCCCTTTGACGTGATGCGGGCCCAATACACCAATAATAGGTGTTCCACACCCCGAAACAGGGGAAAAGCTACACGGGAATCTGGGTCACTACACAAGGCGTGCACCGGGAGCATGGAATATTGGACTTGCCACGTGGCAGCTCCTGATTGGTGGATCTTCGTCAATGGTGGCGGCTGGACGGTGACACGTGGACCGCGTGAATCGCATGGAGGACACATTTCGGAAGACCCGGCGCGTGGACTGGGCACGTGGACCACGTGAATCGCATGGGGGAGACGTGGCACATTCCCATTGGCTGGCTCAAGCCGCCCACGCACGCGAGGCACGCGGAATACGAGGGCGGCGGGGGACACGTGGCTCTTTCTGAAGGGCATTGCACAGCTGTTTTGTATTTTGCCAGCGCGGCGCGAACTGATTGGCTGGTTTCGCTGTTTCCTGTTTTGCCCTGGATCTGGTGTGGAGCCCAAATGGATTGGCTATAAATAAGCCATTTTGATTTAGATTTTAGTGCCATTTTTTTTGGGGTTTTGCGATCCGAATTGAGTGCCAATTTTTACAGTGAGATTCTACATCAAGTGTTCTTCAATTTTTGGGGTTTTGGAGCTTTTTTGGAGATCGTCTGCTATTTTTCCCCGCATGATCTCGAGAGTCGCGCTGTTTTTTCGACATCGGTTTTTCCTGTCGACTCTCCGTCGGAGAGCTCCCCTGAGCTGATCTTTTGGAGTTTTTCGCCGATTTTTGTGGCAACGTTTCCGCGACAGGTAGGCCTTCGATTTTTATTTTATCGTTCTGCTCCGTTTTGAGTTTTTATGGGAGTTTATGCAGCATCTTTAGACCCCCTTTTTCTGCAACACTTTTTATGGACAGCAGAGGAGTAATTATGTAATTTCTTGATCTCCGGGTGGCAGAAATTGGTGTTTAAGCACTCGATTGACATCTACACTTCGCGAGAATCGCAACCGTATTTTTGTTGGAATTTTTGGAGGACATCTTGCAAGAGGTAATTTCCTGTTTTATGGACAGATGCGCAAGAAATTACTCTTTGACCTTATCGCGATGTTCGACTTATATCTCAGCAACTGGGAGGAGTTTTCTGATGATTTTTGGTGCGTCGGAATCGTGAGAACCTGAGGATCACACATGTTAAATTTCAGCTCTTTTTGATTCTGGACCGATGCGCGCATCCAGGTGGGTTGGATTTCTTCCAAAATTAGCGGACATCATACTAATTCTACGTTATAGTATGCATATATGATTAATAAGCACTCTTTTGTGGTTCTTGATGCAAGCATGAATACTTAGTTAATCATCCATTTCTTGTGATAACGAAATAATGGAACCTTGACTAGCATTCTGTCATTTGTCTGCTTGTATTTGACTAGACTAGCAATAAACCCTCACTTGGGTTAGTTTTCCTTCATGTTCTAGTTTTTCCACATTTTGTATTATTTATTCTTGGACTTGGAGTTTCTCCTCACCAGGTTAGCAGGTCGAGTGGTCGGGTTACTGTGGGATGCATTGACACTCGTGTTTGGGGACCGAGTGGAGTCTGATAGCGGTTGCTAGTCTGATGTCGGAACCGGAGCCATTGAGTGAATGGTGATTCTGGGTTGTCGAGTTTTCTCTGATCTTTCTGTCGTCACTGTGTTTGTGGCAGTAGTGTAATAGTGATGTAGGACCCTGAACCCAGACTGTTTTGGACATACACATGATTTCAGTAAACTGATGTTTTTCTTCCGATCTTCGATGGGTCGCCGGAACCTGTTCTTGTTTGATTGGGCGAAGGCATTAGCTATTCGGGATTTGAAAAATAAAACTTATTTCAACTGATTTTCTTAAACAACTAAAATTCATTAAATTGGATTTCTTAAATACAAATAATTTCAACAATAACTGTCATCTTTTCTTGCAAACTTTCCCGCCCGATGGGGGTCGATTGATCTGGGTTCGAGGGGCTATTTCCATATTTGGGACGCAAGTTACGGGAGCTGTGCCTAGAGCCTGTTCTTGTTTGATAGGGTTGTAGGTGTTAGTCTTCCGAAACTTTCGGCCCTGGTTGGTTCCTTCTGGATGTTTTACCGAGGGAGTTGATTTACCCGAGCTATAAGGGGACGAGAACTTCGAAAGGTGGGGTATGGAGTCTGTTCTTATTTGATTGGGGTTCTAGGCATCTGCCTATCGGGATTCACGATCCCTTATGGTCTCGGTCCATTCTGGGTCAGCTGTGAGTTGGGTATTATGTTCTAGAGATAGGGAGCCGTTGGTTGACGGTGATCCCGAGCCATGGAGTTTTCGGCCAATGTTGTCAGTGGTTGATTGTGGTTATTATTGATCTGATTGATCGTGGATTTGGACTATAGCCTGCATGAGCCATAATGAGCTTGACAGAGATGCACGGATACATTCCTCGGTGGGGTCGCGCCCCTCGAGTGCCGCTCCGGAGATAGGCCTGTTACTTTGCTATCGCGACTTGTCGACGCAGTCCGAGTGGGACCGCCTACGTAATCCTCGTCACTGTGGGGATGTGTGGTAGTAGGTTGGCGCAGGTTTGACTGGACCCTATGTGGCAGTCAGTGTGATTGGGTCGACCGAGTATGTTACTGGTAGAGTAGATGCATCATTTTCATCTGTATCATCCATTGAGCATTATAGAAAGAGACATGGTAGCAGTAGAGTTCATTTCCTACTTATAACTTACTTACTTTTCCTTATAGCATTGTTATCTTATGCATCTGGTAGACTTAGTAGGCAGACCGTTGGTCTTGGAGACGGTATCTACTGAGAACTACGTGACGGTGTAGTTCTCACACCCGCTGTGGCGACAGGTTCTTCAGAGTTAGCTGTTCCGGCACCAGTTCGAGCGAAGGCAGCTGATCGAGGTAAGGGAGTCACGAGATAGTTCCCTACCCATCCTTGGAGTATAGTGGCACCCCTTTTGTGAGCTTTGCAGTACAATCTGCTGGATTTTCATAGATAGTTAGCTTTGTGAGTTTATTTTGAGAGACTTATGTATTGTGAGGTTCAGACTTGTACTTTTGGACATGTACATTTTATTTTAGTAGTATATTTTACAGCTATGATATTGTGTAGTAGTAGTAGTTTTATCTTTTACAGGCTAGATGTTTCGCCTATACGGGATTTTTCGTATGGGTGGTGGATCTGTAAGCGAGTCCGGGTCGCAGTTTCAACTCCGAGGCGTGACACGGCTTGTTTATTAAATAAGCTGATCGATCTCGAACTCATTTGACCGAACACGAGTTAGCTCGCGAACAGCGAGCTGGATTGCTACGAGCATCATGGACGGGTACATTTAATATGACTAATGTTTTTAGCATAGTAATTTTGATATTAAAAGAAAGTTTCAATTTGAGTTTCATTGCTATTCATTGACATTACAAAAAAATTAGAAGGTAAGTAGTTTAATTTTTCTTTTTCAGCCATCCGAAACTATCTGCATAGATTGCAAGATATTTGTCATCCATCCAAATATTTCTCATATAGAAATTGATAGTGTTTATTTAATTTAAATGTGATTTAAAATTTTATTTTGGTCTATGGGCCTCTTGAGTGGCCCAAAAATTAAATGGGCTCCTGAATGAAAAACTCCTGAGATGTAGTTATGTTTTTATATTCTTCTTTTTTTCAAATAACTTGGTTAGGTGATAAAAAAAGTGGTGTCATCGACTAATCACATGCACACATGCACACATGCACGCACGCTTACGAGTCGGGCTAGGCTGTGTGCGGTCTTGCCAACCCGATTCGGTTTACCTTCACTTAAATCTTACACTATAATAAAATTATGTTATGGTAACACTTTTAAATATTTTTAAAATTCAAAAAAAATGTCGCTGACAAAAATACCGATACTTATTATTAGTGCTGTTATATGTGCTGTCGCTATGGTGTATAGCGATATATTTTTATAATGTGTCTAAAAAATGTGTTCCTATAATCTAATTTTGAATATAGATGGAATATAGCTAAGACACTTATACAAAAGTGTCACAAACATGTGTCTCTATAATCTAATTTTACTGTAGTGTTATTTTTATTTTATTTTATTTTATTTTTTTATTTTAGCTTATCTATTTTACTCTACTTTTACCTTATTTGAGAGTGATCAAAATAGCTGTTGGACCCAGCCTCTTATTGGTTGCCTATAACGGCAGTCCTTATTGGCCACTTGGGGCGGCATCTTTCACCACAATAAAATATATCGCTATACACTCTAGCGACGGCACATATAACAATATTAATAATAAATGTCGGTATTTTTACTAGCGATATTTTTTTAGATTTTAAAAACACTTAAAAATATCACTATAACATAATTTTGTTATAGTGTTTATCTTTAACTTATCTATTTTACAGTATTTTCGTCTTACCTGAGAATGACCAAAATAGTCGTTGCATATATGTATATATATAGGGTATATATAAGTGTACACTCCATAAAGAATATACATCCTACACCCATCCCATTCTGAGATGGAATAAATTTCACCTGTCACTCGATATGACGGGTGGATATATATATATACCTCCTATTGGCTACCTAGGCCACCTGTGGCGGCACCTTTGACTATATAGAAGATAAGGGTTTAGGTGTTGATGGTACCTACACCATAATCTTTGTCCTCCTACTTTCCTACTCTTTACTCCTCTATTATGAGTTTTACAATATTATTTTTGGGCTTTACTTTTTTTTGTGAGTTTTTTTGTATTTTGCTGGATCTCTCGTAGTTATTGTTGGTTCGTATTATGCTATCTTAGAAATATATTGACGGAGTAGTTTGTAGTCGTTGTATTACCAAAAGTGATCGTTGGATCCTCGCACATGGAGAGTCAATCTTGTTTCTGCTTTCCTGCTCTTTACTCCTCTACTCTGAATTTTACAAAACTATTGTTTTTGGGCTTTACTCTTTTTGTGAGTTTTTTTTTGTATTTTGCTTAGTCTCTCGTGGTCATTGTTGGTTCGCATTGCTGGTTCGCATTGCTCTACTTTTGAAACGTACTATAGAGTAGCTTATAGTCGTTGTATCATCAGAAATGATCACTGAAATTTTACACACAGAGAACCAATCTTATTTTTAAAATAGTGCTTAATTAGCATGTCTTGACCTACATACCTCATCTACTCTATTTTTATTTATAATACTTGGATATCGATTCTTATATGCAGTTTTTGAAAATAGATCTTTAATTCTTTTATAACAAATTATATATTCAAAGAGGCATATTAATTTCTACTCGAAAAAAAGCCTTATTTTTCAATAAAAATTCTATTAACAAATAAAAAAAATAAAATTTTGAATGGTTGAATTTGATCTACAACACATAAAGGCTGTGTTTGGTTCGGGTATAAGAAAATTTTAGTTATACCGGGGATAGGTATAAGTTATGGTATTAGCAGGAACTAACGTAAATTTCTGTTTGGTTGGGTTTAAGAGTTATACCGGGTATAAAGAAAATTGTGTTTGGTAAATTATATAGGAATAAGAAGAATAGAGTGGATTAAAATTTTAATTTAAGATAAAAAATTTACTGATATGATTTTAAATATTTAATTTAAAATATTTATTATAAAATTTATTAAAATTTATATTTTATTTATATAAAAAATAAATTATTAAAAAAAATTGGTTTTGAAAATTTATAATTTTTAAAAATTAAAAAAAATTGTATATAAAAATAGGTATAAATTTAAAAATTTTAAACATTTGGTATAAATTTGTATAGATTAATAAATTATAAAAAAATTAAAAAATATAAAATTTTAAATTTATTAAAAAATAAAATTTTTAATTTTTTAAATTTATTAAAAAATAAAAATAAAATTTTTTAAAATTTTAAAATAAAAAAATTTAAATTTTAATTTTATAAATTTAAATATTTTATAATTTAAAATTTTTTAATTAAAAAAAAAAATGGAACAACCCGGTGGAACAGGTTGTTCCACCTTTTGGGGATCTTGGGATAACCCGGAATGGGAGGGTTATCTTGGAATAACCCGATATGGGGGAAACAAACTATTCTCCTTTCTCATTTTCTTGTTTGGGGATAAGAGAGGGATAACCCCCTTATTAGGGAATAATGTGAACAAGCAAGTACAAGTCTATAAATCTGTTTTCACATGTACCATATAACAACACTTGAAGCATTGCTGATTTCCCAGTTAAAGATATTGATTACATTAAATAGTTCATAGTTGCAGTTTAAGGTCTCTATCTTAAAAATTCCAAAGCTGGTTCATGGCTGACATGGTGTACCAGGTCCAAGCAACAATATTTCCTCCTGATTTAATGTTTAATTTTCCAACTATATAATTAAATTTAGTGTGACATGCACTAGCTACATAATTAAGACATTGCCAACTAACAACAACCCATGTAACCCACCATCACTTTATTATGTTTTGGTGCCACTGACATAACAAAATTAAGATAAAGACTCCTGCGGAGGCAAAGAGCTTGGGGTTGGTTCATCCAATTCTAGTCACATGTGGCAAAATATATAACACTACAATAAAATTATACTATAGCTATAGCGACATTTTTAACTGTTGCTAAAAATTTAAAAAAATACTACTTAAAAAAATATCAACACTTGTCATTAGTGTCGCTATATGTACCGTCGCTAGGGTGTATAGCGACATATTACTATAATGTGTCCCAAAAATGTGTCCCTATAATCTAATTTTGGATATATATATGAACTATAAATAGAACACTTGTAAAAAAATGTCACAAATATATGTCTCTATAACCTAATTTTATTATAATGATAGGTGTTAACTATATATTATTTTGATGATAATTAATAGGTTTTAGCTCAAAATTAATTTAGATGCATGGTTCTACGTACGTACGTAGGGTCAATGCCAATAGGCTCTAAGTCTCCTTGCTATTAATTATGATATTGCAACTTGGTGACATTATTTTCACTTACGTACGTACGTTGTCGTTGACTACTTTTATATATATTGCATTTTCTGAGCTTCACGAAGACAAAAAGAATAAAAATATGAAATGACCATTTTACTTTTTAATTGGTTGAACGTTACTTTTTAATTGGTTGAACGTTGCTTATTTGAGTTTTTGTTGATAGGATTAAAAAGTCATTTTACACTTTTTTTTTTTTTTTTTGGTTATAGTTACGAACAAAATTGAAATATATATATATATATATATATATATATATATAGAGAGAGAGAGAGAGAGAGAGAGAGAGAGAGTAAAAGTGAAAAATTGTTACAAAGTTTTGGTCCAATATATATAATATGGGTTGGAAAGAGGTAAAAATCATTTTACCTTCAAACTCTTCAAAGTGACCTACTTTATTTGTTCTTTAACACTTTAATATTTCTGATCTTTCATATATATATATATATATATATATATATATATATATATATATATATATATATATATATATATATATATATATGAATGTGATCGAGCAGAGACAAAGTCAGAAGTTAAGCTCTGAGAAGGCCAAGAATATACAAGATATTTATCTTAAAAAATATTATTATAAAATAAATTATATATAACAAAAGATTGATGTATAAAAAGTATAAAATTTTAAAAATTTGATTCACTACAATAAAATTAAACTATAGCGACACTTTTAAGTGTTTCTAAAATTTAAAAAAAATGTCACTGATAAAAATACCGACACTTATTGTAAGTGTTGCTATATGTGCCGTCGCTAGGGTGTATAGCGACACATTTTTGTAATGTGTCCCAAAAATGTGTCCCTATAACCTAATTTTGGATATAAATGGAATATAAATAGGACACTTATACAAAAGTGTCACAAACATGTGTCCCTATAACTTAATTTTGTTGTAGTGATTGCAGGCTCAAAGTCAAAATTATGCTCGATGTTCTTTAAGTCACGAAATTTTTTAATAATTGAATGAATTAATAAAAAATTTCTTGGCAATTTTGTTTTTTCAATATATATGATTATAAATAATAATTCGGGCCACAAGTTTTATAAGAAAAATTTTTATAGTAGACCGAAATATTTTATAATTTTATAATTTTTTATTTTAGCCTCCTAGAGACTAGAATTTATAATATTTTAATATTTACTATGTCTAATTATTAGGAATTGATATGCAATTTTAAAAAATGTAATTAATTGCATGAGTTCTACTTTCAAGCAACAATTAATTACTTGTGACTATATTACTATCATATTTTGCTATTTTAATTTCTCCATTTAATTAATAGCATGGGATTTCACATTCATATCCCTATTAATGTGCCCTCGATCAATATCTCATAATAAAATCATATTAAGATATACTAAGACATGATTAGACACACAACAAGAAAAATAAAGCTCCAAATTAATTAAAGGAGTTTGTAATTAGTGTAAAATCACATTTGAAAATATTGAAAAGTTGATTTATTGTACTGGATTAAGATGGGCTTAACTATTTGGAACCATGTTTTATTTTTTGAATTTAAAATGAATAGGATTTAGTTGATGCTTTTATGAGTAACGACCGTATAGATCTTTAAAACGTTGGTTGGGTATGGAATTATGATATTAATAATGTCTCACTAAAATTCTAGAGAATTCTTATTAGTCATTAGAATTCTCTAGCTAGCTTGAACTACAAATTAGTTGTGCTTTAATGGCTACCTCCTAAATTGTTTAAATGTTATTATGTGTCTTAAATTCTTGGACTTAGATGGTTGTATATGTACTTATAAATTAACTTATTATTGCCATCTTATAAGGAACTGAGTTCTTATGTTTTTAAAAGCACTAAGTTAATAGTGCTTGTGGGTTTTCGGTTATTGGATGAAGATTTATAAGATTAGAACAATAATAGTCTCCTAAAATTTAGTAGATGATTGGTGGAATAATATGATCTAAGAGGTGGAATTAATCAAAAGGATAAATAAAACAGCAGAAAACTTACAAGTACCGAGTGCTTGGTACTTTTAAAAGCTACACCATAGTCACACTCTCTTATATATAAGATTGTGAGATTTCGCCTGTAGTATAATTAGGGTTTATTGCGAATAGACCTAGCAAACGTGCGGATTGGACGATCTACGGGCGGGTCATCATACCCGTGGGTCATTTGGGCTTGGAGAAAAATAATGCGTAGATTTTTTGATAGCCAATATTTTTATCTATACTTGCCCACGAGTAGGCGAGCAGATACAAGGGTTACCTGTAAGGTATTTTTTTATTATTATTATTTTTATATTTTTTAAATTATATATATATATATATATATATATATATATATATATATATATATATATATATATTAAAGAATGATAACATAATCTACTTTTAAAATATCACAATAATATGTTAAAAATATCATAATATAACGCGTGTATAATATAGTATTAAAACAATGCAAAGAAAAATTAAGATTAGGATCCTAGCGGCAGATAAAACAAAACACAGATAAAACAAAACAAGTGTGCATTTATTTTATTATATATATATATATATATATATATATATAGAGAGAGAGAGAGAGAGAGAGAGAGAGAGGAGTATGTTATCGATAGTACCAAACACGTGGTGCTACTAAGTTTTCGTCGTTAGATTTATTCCTTTAATCATTTTTATCTATTAAATTATATTATTTTACCAATCTGGTGACCTACTAAATTCTAGGGAACCACTATTATCTACATCTCTTTATTCAAGAGCCGAAAATATAATAATACTAAGTCATTAGTGCTATTAATAGTATAGCAGCCTAGTTTTATAAAGTCCTGCTGCTATGCTATCAATAATACCGAACACTTGGTACATACAGGTATTCGTGAGTATGTGGTCTAAAATTCTCATAATTTAACAGCTACCCACCAGTTTTACCTGCGATTTTTTGGATAAAAAAATTTTAGTGTCCATACCGGCCATAAATTTACGAATAATCCGTATGTATGAGTAGAGATTGCCCAGTCTAATCGCGAGAGACAATTTGGTAGTCTTGCACATTATCTTTCATTGTAAAGTTTTTATGCTTTTTTACATCTTCCAAACTTGTAGATATAGCTCAGTAGTTGAACTATACAATTTCTAGCTTTAATTACAAAGTCTTCTTTGCACTTTAGGCCACTCATACTTTCTACATTTTGCCATTATTTCACATAGAATAAAAAATTTAAAATAATTGTTGCATTATATGTTGTAAAAGTGTACTAAAACAAGTTGGCATATATATCACATTTTTCACATCCCAATATTTATACAATTTGCAATTCTACAAATAGATAAAAAAAAATTAGATAAAATAGACCTCTCTTATTTTACTAATACTATCAATATTGAGGGTTTATTGAACCATTTTGTTTAATTTTTGGATTTATTTGAAATAATTGCAAATTAAGTATAAGGGTTATCAAGTGATGCAATTTTTAATGCAGGGGACAATTGATATAGGGGGCTAGCTAAAGTGTAAAAAGATTTTTTTTTTAAAAGAATTTAGCCTAATTTTTATATGTTTATTTTTTATTTTTGAGCAATGCTACTTTTATATTTATTTTTGGGTGTACATCTTACATTCTACACATCCAAGGATGGGATGTAGCCCACTGGTCACTTCAAAGTGACCAGTAAAATTCACCCCATCCTAGAATGGGTGGGGTGTAAGATATATACCCATTTTAGAGTATACATCTTGTTGGATAATGTAAAATCATGTTTCGAGTCGATATCACGGTACTCAATTCCTCGATGGGTTGAATATGTTGGATTTGATCCTAATTTGATCCGAATCTTGTTTCTAAATATTAGGAATGATTTAGAAATATTTTAAAGTTAATCGAAGATTCGGATGGACGGTGGAGATTGTTAATTTCCTATTAGAATTATATTTTTAGAGTTATATTAACTCTTGTGATTCATCTTTTATTTTTTAGGACTTCGTTGAAAAAAATTCTAATTAAGAGGAAAAACGTGGAGAGCATTCGTAAGAGAGTTTCTTATAATCCAATTTTACTTTTTATATTTTTGTGTCGTGGATTAATCGAAGAACGCATTAAGATGGTTTTGCCCGTGGACGTAGGTCGACACATTGTTGGCCAAGCCACGTAAATCTTGTGTTCTTGTGTTTTCTTATTCGTTTTATTTGCTTAGTTATTTTTGTGCTTGTTTTCTACGATCATTCTCGTTTACTTTCATCTACGAAAGATCCTATTTTCGCTGCGCTCGTGTGCTGTGTAGGTTGAGGTGTGCTCAGTAATCCCACGGCCGGTTCCCCCTTCAATTGGTATCGGAGCGTTTGGTTCTTCGTAATTCGTTGACGGTGAAACGATGGCGACGAAAGTTTCAGCAACAAAGTATGAGATTCCTCGGCTTGATGGAGCAAACTTTGCATTGTGGAAACTGAAGATGCAAGCAGTTTTGATTAAAGATACTTGTGAGATCGCATTGCAAGGAAAGGAGAATAAGTCGGAAGGAAAAACGGATAAACAATTTGAAGAGAAGGACAATATGGCTTTGGTAACCCTATATTTGGTACTGGATGATTTGATGCTATTCAATGTGGAGACCAAGACTAACTCAAAAGGAATTTGGAATAAATTGAAAAATCTCTATAAAGGAAAGTTATTGGTGAACAAAATTTTCTTAAGGCGACAATTGTGCAATCTAAGATGAAGAATGGTTGTACAAGAATATCTAAGCACATTCAATTTTATCGTGAGCAAACTCGCTGCCTTAGACGTGAGAATCGATGAAGAAGAAAAGGCAAGTATTTTACTTTGCTCGATCCCAAAAACTTGGGATAATTTGATTATGAATTTGAGCCATGCATGTTGAAGCTTTTAAGATGGAGTCGGTTGTTGTATCATTACTTACCGAGGAGATGAGGTGGAAGTCTAGCCAAGAAAGTTTTTTGGGGGAGGCTATGATAGCACAGGGAAGACCTTTCGAGAGGGAGCATGGTGATCGAGGAAAGTCGAGATCAAAATCCAAGGGCAAAAAGAAAGTAAAGTGCTAGAATTGTGGGAAGTTGGGGCACGTGAAGAAAGATTGTCGGATTAAAGGAGTTGATGGTAAATCCGATTCAAATAATTTTCAAGGTAATATAGCCGAAGCGGATGTTAAGTCGGCTAGTTCGGAGGACGGAGATGCATTAGTCGTATTGGATAGATCCGAGCTTATTTATCATTGGATCTTGGATTTGGGGGCATCATTCCACATGGCTCCCTATAGGGAGTGGTTTCATTCTTATAAGTCACGGGATGGTGGAGTTATCTATTTGGGTGACAACACAGCATATCCGGTGATTGGAGTGGAAGATGTTCGGATCAAGATGTTTGATGGTGTTATTCGGATGGTTTCTAATGTTCGATATGTTCTTGCACTTCGAAAAAATCTTCTATCACTTGAAAAATTTTGCAAATAAGGATTTAAATTCATCGGCGAGAAATATCACTTGAAGGTATGTCAAGGTTGTTTGGTATTAATGAAAGGAGAGCAAGTAGGTAGTCTTTATAGATTAGTGGGCGAGACTCAAGTGGGAGAAGCGGTTGTTGCAAGCGCAAAGGTGGAGTTTTCAATAGTGTGGCATCGTCATTTAGGACGTATGAGCGAGCGTGGATTGCAGGTATTATCCAACCGTGAACTTATTTCAGGTTACAAGTCCGCGCCATTAAATTTTTGTGAAGATTGCATTTACGGGAAGCAACGAAGATTGCCTTTTTCTCTATCACATCAAAAAAGTAACATACATCTCGAGTTGATTCATTTGGATACTTGGGAGTCGCCCGATACTTTGTTGGGCGGATGTTCTTACTTTATTTCATTTATTGATGATTACTCTGAGAAGGCTTCGGTGTATATTCTAAAGCGAAAGTTCGATGTGTTTGAGACTTTTAAGAAGTTCAAAACTCTTGTGAAGAATGAAAAGGATTTAAAAATTAAGTGCCTAAGTTCTGATAACGGAGGGGAGAAATGTTCAAGAGAATTTGATGAGTTTTGTAATGAGCATGGAATTAAGCGTCGTCTCACGATACCCGGTACACCACAACAAAATGGTGTAGCGGAGAGGTTAAATAGAACACTCATGGAGAGGGCCCGTAGCATGCATGTTGAGTACCTCAAAACTCGACAAGAGATTTTGGGCGGAAGCCATGCGCACAGCTTGTTATTTGATTAATCGAGCGCCGACAAAATCATTTGGTTTGGAAATTCTTGAAGAAGTCTGGAGTGGCAAGTCCGTTGATTATTCCTATCTTCGTGTATTTGGATGTGATGCTTATGCGTGGATACCGAAGGAGAAAAGGTCAAAATTGGATAAGAACTCTCGGAGGTGTATATTTTTTGGCTATGCGAAAGGTGTTAAGGGGTATCGATTGTGGGACCCTACTACCCACAAAATAGTTGTAAGTCATGATGTTGTCTTCAATGAAGGTTCCTTTCAAGGCACCAAGGAAAAGTAAGATGATGATGCTATGATTCCAATAGATCTCTTTGAAGCACGCGATGAGGTGCAAGTTGAGCATGCACAACAAGACGATGAAGTAGTTGATGATGAACCAGACTTGGAATCTCCGCAATAATCCTAAGATACAAATTCACCGGTAGAGTCGCCAGCGGATTCCGGGCGTCCTAGGAGGGTCATTAGACCTCCTGCAAGGTATATGACTATAACACTTCATTTATTCCTTATGCTAGCCATGTTAGTGCATATGTTGCTTTACGCGGAGGAAGATGAGCTGACTTTATATCAGGAGGCTTGTGAGTCGACCGATGTTGGGAAGTGGCAATGCGCGATGGAGGAGGAGATGGAGTCAATTCAGAAAAACGGGACTTGGGAACTTGTTGATTTGCCGAAGGGAAGGAACGCGATTGGATGCCAGTGGGTGTTTTTGATAAAAAAGGATACAGATGGAAATGTGGAGAGGTTCAAGGCAAGATTGGTGGCGAAGGGATATGCTCAGAAGCCGAAAATCGACTTCGATGAGATCTTCTCACCGGTGATTCGTCTTACCACTATTCGGGTTGTTTTGGCGATTGCAGCGGTCATGAATTTAGAGTTTGAGCAGATGGATGTAAAAACAGCATTCTTGCATGGTGACCTGGAAGAGGAGATATATATGTCGCAACTAGAAGGCTTTGTCGAAAAAGGTAAGGAGCATTTGGTTTGTCGGTTGAACAAATCGTCGTATGGCTTGAAACAAGCGCCAGGGTGTTGGTACAAGTGATTTGATTCATTCATTATGAGTTTGGGTTTTGATAGGCTTGAAGCGATCATTGTGCATATTTATGTGATTATAATGACGAGAGCTTCTGTATTTTGTTATTATATGTCGACGACATGGTGGTCGCCCAAAATAACAAGGGCCGGATATCTATCTTGAAGACTCAGCTAGCTGGTGAGTTCGATATGAAGGATTTAGGAATTGTGAATTAAATACTCGAGATGAAGATACTACGGGAGAGAAAGAATAGGAAAGTTTGGCTTTCACAGAAGAGTTATGTGAAGAAGGTTCTGCGGTGTTTCAATATGCAGAACGCAAAGCCAGTTTCTACCCCATTTTCTATTCATTTAAAATTGTCGGCCGAGCAATCACCGGGTACGGAAGCAGAAAAGGCCGACATGACTAAGGTACCATATTCATCGGCACTAGTGAGCCTTATGTTTGCCATGGTGTGCACGGGACCCGATATTGCTCAAGCAGTGGGAGCAGTGAGTCGGTATATGGCGAATTCAGATTGTGAACATTGGAATGCAGTGAAGTGGATTCTCAGATATTTGAGAGGCACTATAAATTTCTCACTCTGTTATGGTTCTGCGGGTTTGGAGTGCGTCGGATATGTAGATACAGATTTCGCAGGAGATAAAGACAGATGAAAGTCTACCACGGGTTTTGTTTTCTCCATAAGCGGTGGTGCTATTAGCTGGGAGTCGAAGCTTCGGTCGGTAGTCGCTTTGTTGACGACGGAGGCGGAGTACATAATAGTGACACATGTTTATAAGTAGGCTATCTAGTTAAAAAGATTTTTAGGAGAATTGAAAGTGAAGCAAGATGTGGTGGGAGTGAATTGCGATAGTCAAAGTGCAATACACTTGCCGAAAAATTTGGCGTTTCACTCTCGGACGAAACACATTGATATTCGTTATCACTTCGTGAGAGATATGGTGGATGAGAATTTTATCTCATTGTTGAAAATTCACACAGTTGCGAATCCAGCGGATATTTTAACGAAGCCGGTGACTCGAGAGAAGTTCAATTGGAGCATGACTTCTCTCGGTCTTAGAGCTACGTGAGGAGAGTGGGAATTTGGCAAGATCTCCAGTTTTGTGTTTTATGAAATTCGGCACATATTTTTAAGGGGGAGAATTGTTGAATTATGTAAAACCATGTTTTGAGTCGATATCACGATATTCAACTCTGCGATGGGTTGAAAATATTGAATTTAATCCTAATTTGATCCCAATCTTGTTTCTAAATATTAGGGATGATTTAGGAATATTTTAAAGTGAATCGGAGACTCGGATGGATGGTGGAGATCATTTCCTATTAACATTAGGTTTTTAGAGTTATATTAACTCTTGTGATTCATCTTTATTTTTTAGAGCTTCATTGAAAAAAATCCTAATTAAGAGAAAAAACGTGGAGAGCCTCCGTGAGGGAGTTTCTTGTAATCCAATTTTACTTCTTATACTTTTGTGTCGTGGATTAATTGAAGAACACATTGAGATGGTTTTGCCCGTAGACATAGGTCGACATATTATTGGCCGAACCACGTAAATCTTGTGTCCTTGTGTTTTCTCATTCGTTTTATTTTCTTAGTTAATTTCGTGCTTATTTTTTACGATCGTTCTCGTTTATTTTTATCTACGAAATATTCTGTTTTCGCTGCGCTCATATACTGTGTGGATTGAGATGTGCTCGATAATATATCGATTCCCTTCACATCAAGCATTTTCCATATAGTTTTGAATGCTTTAGGTAGGATGCCCCTTGCTAAGTGAATATTATGATGCTGATGGATTTTGAAATGAATTTTGTTGTTTCAACTGAGAATGCATGGAAGATTTATTGACTCCTAGTCGATCTTGATTCACTAAAAAAATAAAGCGGGAGGGAAGGGATCTTATTATTATTATTATTATTATTATTTGGATCAACCATCATTTGCTAAAAATTCGTGAAAGTTCTATTCCTGTTTCTTTTCATTTGAAATGAAATTAGAAATAAATATAATAAATTTAGACAGATCAGTCTTTTCCGTATATGTTCCCACATTTCAAGAAAATAAAAATAATACTACTCATACATCCTAAATAATACTACATATATATTTTATTTGAAGTATATAATATATATCTCATTTATTTAAAAATAATTTTTTTTTATTAATCATAATGAGATAACTAATAAATTTTATATTATTTCAAAATAAATAAAATATAAGATATACATTCTTGAATATGTAAATAGCATATTTAAGAAAAAGTAATGCTACTCATACATTCCGTAAGAAATGTATGATGTGCATATAATATACATCCTATTAATCTAAGAATAGAATGTACTTTATTGATCATATCGAAATAATCAGTAAAATTTATCTCACTCTATAATAAATAAAATATAAAAAATATATATTTTTTTGAATGTAAATGTAGCAATTTTCTTCTAGAAAATAAAGCTGGAGAGGTCCTCTCGCATCAGCCCTATCAACATCCGTTGATTAGATGGTGGAGTATGTAGATTGGGGAAAGAAAAATGCTTTTTCGCATTGCTTAATGCTAAGTATACATTTCATTTAAAATATATATTTTATATTTTATTTATTTAAAAAAATAATAAATTTTATAATTATTTTGAAGTGACTATTGAATTAGTCTTCATCTTTAAATAAAATAAAATATATAATATACATCTTATTTGAAGTGTATATGTAGCATAGCTCTTTCGCATTATGGAATATGTTGATTGTGGAAAATAGCTTCTCGCATTAAAACCCTTTTATGGATGGTTGTTGGTAATTGGATGCCAACTCATACATGTGTACTGGTACAGCCATTTGTATATATATGATCTTAATTTCACAAAAAAATTATTGTCTTTGCTTCTCGAATTTTGTTTGAAAGATATCGATTATATTCCATCATTACAGTATAATTAGGTTATAAGAATATATATTTGTGATATTTTTATATAAATATCTTATTTATATTTTATTTATATTCAAAATTAAATTATAGGGACATATTTTTGGAACATATTATAAAAATATGTCGCTATACACCCTAACGACGGCACATATAACAATATTTACAATAAGTATCGGTATTTTTATCAGCGATATTTTTTTTATATTTTAGAAACACTTAAAAGTGTCGTTATAATCTAATTTTGTTGTAGCATGCATGTAAATGCTGTTTTATTATTATTATTTTTATTTTTCAAGGGTAAAACTAATAGATAATGTATTAATAAAATAGAACTCGATTACAATATTAAACAGCTATGAAAGAAAAAATATACAATAAAATAAAAAAATAAAAAAAAATTATAACTAAATGAAAAAGCTAAACGCCACGATACTCAAAACTTAAAAAATAAAAAGAAAAAAAAGATATAGACCGGTTATCTGTACCTACTTGTCAACTAAAAAAAAAAAGTAAATCAAGCTTCTAAACTTTAAAGCCCCTAAGTAAAAAATAAAAAATAAAAATAAAATATAAAATAAATGCAAGCATCGAGAGGTTGTTCTCGATTTGGCTACCGTTTTCGCACTACATCAAACACGTTTTTCCTGCTAGATTCGCTCGGCTCCAAAGGATATGTGGCACCTAATAATTTTACATCGGATGAAAATATGAATATATTTAGATATATATAAAATATGGACACTAATAATAATAACTGGATTTAAGTATTTTGGACTGTGTTTTGGGCCCAATGAGTTATTATTGTTAGTAGGTCGAATCGTTATATTTGGTATCAGAGCTAATAACCAGCTGAAAGTGTGTGGCGAGTCTCGACTGAGCCTGGTTCTAGATGACAGGACTAGCGAGACAAGTCTCACATCGCCGGGTGATCTTGAGCAGCTGTGTGTGTGTATAGGCTGATGATCCATTGATCGGGAGCGTTTAGGAATTAATCACTAATGATATATGTCTCAAATTCTCAACTCTTGAGAATACGTATCATTAACTTAATTATTCCTTGGATAATTCATGGACACATACATAATATGAATGAAAATAAAAATTCAATAACATTCATAATGTAAAATGTCAAATACAAATTTATATCCTACAAAGAAAACATGTGTCTGCCAGGTTGACTTCTAGGGCATACATTTAACAATCTCCCACTTGCACTAAAGCCAATTAGCCATATACCTAAGCCCATCTTCTCAAGGTGGGCTTCAGTCTTCTGCTGGCTTAGCTGCTTAGTCAGTGGGTCTGGCACGTTATTTGCGGAGTCTACTCTATGCACCTCAACGTTTTTTTTTTCGAGATAGTCATGTATAATATGAAACCACCACTCTATGTGCTTGGACCTCTTGTCACGCCTCGGAGTCGAAACTGCGACCCGGGCTCACCAACAGATCCGCCGCCTATACAAAACCCCGCATAGGCGAAGCGTCCAACCTGCAAGAAAAGGTACTACAGCTAACCAGATATCAGAGCTATAAAGAAAACTGCTGTAAAACTAAAATCCAACCACTGTATAACTGAAAATAATGATACAATCTCTATCTCCCAAAAATAATCCTCATACAATATCCTCTGATACAATAACCAATAGCTCAAACAAGGAGGTAACTAAATAATACATCAGTGTACAGGCTCTCAGTACAAGTCAGATCCTCACAATACAATAGTCTCTCAAAAGTGAAAAATAAAACTAATCAACTGACTGTACTACAAATCTCCAATGAGGGGGTACAGCTACTCTCCAAATACAGGTAGGGATCTAGTTCGCGACTCCCTCGCCTCGAACAGCAACAGCAGAATCAGCAACACCCGTATGTGACTCTGCAAAACCAAGGAGAGGAAAGAAAAAGGAGGGGGAGAACCCCCAATGGGTGTGAGAACTATACCAACAGGTAGTTCTCAGTGGGTACCGCCACCAAGCCCGACGGTCTGCCCACTAAGTCTACTAGAGGCATAAGATAATAATGCAGTAAAAACTGAATAAGAAATGCTGGAGATACTCTACAGCTACCATGCCTCTATCTAAATGCTCAAAGGATGAAATAGATGAAGAGAGATGCAACCACTCGCACAAAAGGTGCTAAATCGACCCAATCGAACTGACTGTCTCATAGGGTCCAGTCAAGCCTGCGCCCACTACTGCCATTACATCCACGGAGGACTGGACTTACGTAGGGTGTCCCACACGGACTAACTCACCCCTCGCGCAAAACTGCCTCAACAGGCCCAACATCACATCCACTACGAAAAACTGCCTCAACAGGCCAAACAGGCCAAACATCGCATCCACTGTGAAAAACTGCCTCAACGGGCCAAACATCGCATCCACTGCGGGATCTCAGGGGGCGCGACCCCAACTGAGGAAAACGGCGCGGTATAGAGTATCGAACATTGGCACATGCAAGCTATAGTCAAAATCCACGCTCTATCTCTCAGACCGGATAGACTCAAGATTCTCAAGTCTCTCACATAAAGTCGGAGTACTCACAATGACTCAAACTAATAAAGCTCTCACGAATCACGAGACACAAGCGAACCCAACCAACTCGTGGCACTGAACTCACTGGCTGGAGATACTCCACAGCCGGGACCACCGTCAACCCAAACGGCTCCCAAAACGAAACACCCAACTCGCCACGCTAAACACATAGGCTGGAGGTACTCCACAGCTGGGATCGATCCACAACTCAGGGCTAGCAACACTGGACGGACGACACTCAACGACCCAGGGACCACCGTCAACTCAAACGGTTCCCAACAACACTGACCGGAAGATACTCAACGGTCCGGGATCACCTAACGGCTCCCAAAAATACCAACACTGGTCTAAACTCAGCTATCAGACTCCATTTAGCCCCCAGGCACAAGTGCAACAATATCCCACAATAACCTAACCACTCGGCCCACTACCCAAGCGAGGAAACACTATGTCCAGGAAATATGCAATGTGTGGAATGTCTAAAGTATAAAAGAACCTAGTCCAAGTGAAGGTTCTCTATTAGTCTGGTTTTAACATGCATCATATGACAGGGTGCTAGGTCAAGTTCCAACAATAGCATGTAAATAAACTGAATCCTAACATAGGGAACTTTAACAGACATGATCACAAAATACATCAAAATCACCCTCATCTCCCTCAACATGCTCTCAACTAGCAAAAGGTGAATACGACTATTTAAATAAATAAATAAATAAATATATATATATATATATATATATATATATATATATATATATATATATATATATATATATATATATATATATATATAGGATTTCGAAGGTACCCAACATGTACAATAATCATGTAAGCCTCAATCCATATGAATTAGATCATTTTTTATGCTTACATCTCAATCCTATAGCATGTATCAATCACATAGTACTTCCCTTATTAAATTATGCATGCAATTCTCAACATGTACAATAATCACCTCATCCATATGAATTAGATCATTTTTTATGCTTACATCTCAATCCTATAGGTTGTACATTAAATTATGCATGCTATCAATCACATAGTGTAATTCTTCCCTTAGGTAAGCTTCTATTAATCGTCATCATGACATCCACTATCGCAATTCTCATAAAACATAATATGGATCCTACTCATGGGATTCTCAAATAATTACCGATACTAAGCTTACCTCTCCATCACATATATGGGTACACTAACATGCAGATATTCTATTAGATAGAATTAGAGAACCGTCCACCGGTTTTGGGGACGAAACAACCCATCTGAAACGCTTTCTGCAGGCAAAGCCGAAGTTGGTGAAGTGCGTAGCCACTCGCTATCAAAATCCGTCGAAACCGCACCCTCGGTACACGGTCGCACAACCCTCTGGTCCAACCAACATTACAGCCAACAATCAATTAAAACCCCAAAAACAGCACATGCCGTTTTTACAATCCAGCACAGAAAAAGAGGGCTTTTCACATGCGTGCGGTCCTCCAAAAAATTCAGAAAAATCACGGCTGGGATCCTCGAGACGAGTAGATGCAAATTGAGTATTTATACTCCTCGTTCCGACATCTGTAGTCCAAGATACAAATAGAACATCACGGTAAGCCAAACTATCCACAACTCGCAAATTTGCGAAAATCAGTCACGAAGAAGCTTAAATATCACCTTTGAAAAGTCCTCCGAAAATTCTGATAAAAATACGATCGCGTTCCTCTCGAAGCGTAAATGTCGATCGAGTTCTCATGCGCCCCGATCCGAAGCCCGTAGGCCGAGAAATCTCAACAATACTCCACCGCTGTCCCAAACATCACAGCAATATAAAGGGTCAAAAGGTACCTCCGGTACACCACCAAAAACTCGAAACGGAGCGAAGTGATCAACACAGAAATCGAAGTCGTACCTCTTGTGAATGTGCTGCCACAAAAATCAGCTCAAAACTCCATCGGGGTAGCTCAGGGGGCCTCGCGCACTGAAATGCGATGGTAGAAGCCACAATCGAAGGAGCGTCGAAGTGCGCCGCGTCACAGAAAACGCCAATGTTGCGGCCTCCAAAAATTCTGGGAATCCATCAAGAAGTAGAGAACAAGGTGAGGAACAACCTTCCTTAAGGCCTCAACCCAAGAGGAGCTCAGGAAAAGGCCCAAAGAATAGCAAAAAGGGGCTATTTATAGCCCAAAGTCCACACACAAGAGGATCCGGATTCGGGCGCCGGATTCGGGCGCCCGAATCCGGCCCCGACCCGCTAGTGTGCGCGCCCGGAATCCCCTGGGCGCGCCATGTGGCCTTCTCCGCGCCCCGGTAAATCACGGCGCGACGCGTGGCAGCGGGGTTCATGGCGGGGCGCACGGGCCGCGGTCCACGCCGGGACTGCTAGGTCACTGCGCCCGCCAATGGACGCGTGCCACGCATCCTGGCGCGGTCCACCGTGCGCCACGCCCGAAGTGAGTGGTGCCTCGACTCCCACCCCACCGCCCAGCCAATAGGAGCTCGCCACATGGCAACCTCCGCGTTGGCTGCGCCCGGTTCACGCCAAAGCCCCGTGGACCTGCCAACCCGCGCCGCTGCCCGCGCCTGCCTGCGCCTACCCGCGGCGGTGCCGCCATGCTCCACCGCCTACCCGTGGCCGTCGGCGTTGCCCCCGACTGTCGGAATAGTACACTAAGCCTCGATATCCGTGTTTTGGCATCCGGGCTTCGAAAAATACAAGTAAATAGTTCATTTCCATCGTTTTCGCGCGCTGAATCCAAATCCGATGTCCGTTGTGCCCAATTCCACTTCTAAAATTTGTCGAAGGCATCCAGCTAAGTAAAATTAATCCAAATTTCGCGCTAGGTCCAATCCTGAGGTCCGATATGCGCACAAACACCTTCGACACACAACACGGGCCTCCAAAAGCGGCTGATCCAACAGTAATCCTATCGCGGGGATCCGGGTCTTCACATCCTCCCCAACTAAAAGAAAGTTTCGTCCTCGAAACTAACACAACTCAAAAAGGAGTCTCAAATACCAAGGGTAGGTACTCATCATCACCGTCTCCAGCTCCCAAGTCGCCATTCACTCCCCGTGATTACTCCTCAACAACAACAATAGCCAGTACGGCATGGTCCAGTTGCGTAATCCTCTCATCTCACAAGCCAGAATTCGCAATGGGCGTCCCTCGTACTCCAAATACTCACAAAGCTCAAATGGAGCGAGTCAATCACGGACGAGGGATCCAAAAGCATAACACTCCTGAACTGAGACGTGGAAAAACCTCCGGGACTCCAACAAAAGACTGGGGGGAAAAAGGAAAGAACAACTAGTGCAGCACGCACCAACACCACCCCCTAGTGTCAACTCAACCATGGCGACCCGAAACACCCCTACACGATCATCTAAGAAGGAAAGGAGCCCAACAAGCCGGGGTCCTCACTTAGTCTCTCTCGGATCCTGTCCATCCGAGTGGACTGCTCAACCGCAAGCTACAATCAAAAAGGGACCCCCAGGGACACAACCTCAAGCCCTGTTTGCCTCAACGGTCCCACACAGCGCCAGCTGTGGAATCATCAATCTCAACCCCCAAACAACTCTCCTACTCAAGGTATCCGCCACTACCGTGGCTTGTCGGGGTGATACAGGGTGCTCAACAATAATCCAACAGTAACTCCACAGCTCCTATAGGAGGCATCACTATAACTCGCAAATCCATCACCCATCACTGGCAATGCTAAAATCGGCGCTGGTATCAGTCCCAACATCCATTCGCCAAGCTCTGCTGGCACTGCCCAGTCCAAGAAGTTCTTCACTTCAATAATCAATGTCAATCTCGGCCAATTCTCGAATAGCATCCATTTTGACCGGATTTCCACCGCCGCTCCTACGGCTTAGAGTAAGGTGGCCCAAGAAGGTATGTTCTCGAAGCTAAAACTTGAACCTCAACTACTTGGCATACAGCTTCCTCCTCACAGACACTGTAGCACTATCCACAAGTGCTCCTCATGCTCCAAGTCATTCAGGGAGTAAATCAAAATTTCTCAGGAGAATACCGCTATCAATCCATCCAACTACAGCTGGAACACACAATTTCTTAAATCATAAAGGCGGCAGGGCATTAGTCAATCCACTTGGCCTCACAATGAGCTCACAATGCCCCAACCATGTCCTGAACTCTGTCTTGGCAAAGTACTCAGCTATATGATCCCAAATAGATACTTGCATCATAGAAGAACAACTGCCGGAGTATAACTCAATCAAATGGTCCTAAATAAAATCCGGACCTGCCAGCGCTCAGACCACAAAAGAACCCTCACAGTCGTGTATCAACGACGTGGCATCACCACCGTGTATCAATGGCGTGACACTTGGTCAAACGGACCCCTCGATCTATCAGATCCTGCGACTGCGCCATCAGCTCTCTTGACTCTACAGGTGATATCCAATGAGGTATTGTCGAGGTTGGCGCGGTTTCCGAAACCACGTCAATCGCAATCTCAATCTTCTTGATCGGCGGCATCATCATTAGCTCAGGTGGACTCATACCCGGAATCTCACGGGCAACAGGGATATCCTTGAGTCCCGGTGCCGCCGTAAGCACCTCTCACACTGTCGCTGTATCTTGTGTGCTCTAACAACCTCTACAAACCAACTCCTCTGGTCTGCCTCTAGTCCATGCAAGAATGCAAACTGCTCTAGCTCAGCCTGCTGTGATGAAATCACACCTGCGACAACTTGATCCACTGTCGTGGCGCTCTCCAACCAGGCTGCACAGACTCAATCGCTCGATGCAAGTGGTCGTCGCCCAATCTGCTTGAAAATATTTTGACTAACCACATAGGGAGCACGACCTCTGCCGCTGCTCACACTGGAGTGACGAATACGGCCTTCCGCAGATAACACATCCATGCTACCGCCGCTGCTGATACTAATGCTGATGCTGCCATCGGGGTCCACCCAACCCCTGGCATCTCAGAAATCCACTACCCTGGAGGAGAAATCTGGAATGCCTCTGTCGGTCGATCTGTCCTCCATCACCTAGCGCCAAACGCTTCTATCCAGAACTCACCTCTGGCGGCAGATCCCTATCCAAAGGAACTGCAGCGCCACGCTCCATACACAACGCCTACACTATCGAGGCATTCAAAATCTGTAACGGAAGGACTGAATATGCTGGAAGGTATCCTGACACAATCCACTCCCAGACACACATATCCTATGCGCCTCATCCCTCTAAACATGGAGCACGCAGTTCGGCTGTAAGAATTTGAATTTTTGTAAATAAATAAATGAATGAAAATAATATAAGCCAAATTGAATTTTGGATCATAAAAGCATGAATAGTCAAAATGCCCCTTTTCTGCAGTGTAAATTGCACAGTTAGTGGGCCAGAAATATCACTTTTCAAGCCGAGCCTGATCTCGAAGATCCGAGACCACGAGTACGACCGTCACGATGAACAGAGTGAAAATCATATTAAGCTTGTTCAGATCTGACGGTCGGATCTTCCAGAAATCAGCGATGAAAAAGTAGGCCCCACAACTTAAGTTGTGCATAGAAACCCCTAATTTAATCCCTTCGCGACCACTAACGGCCGTTCCACTGTCTAGAAATTGAAGATAGGGGTATGAGTAATGGAACATAACTATTTTCGACGTTCTGAGCGCGATGGCGCTGACGGATTTCGCGTTTGGCGACCCGGGTGCATCGAAGTGCGTGCAACGCACTGCATACTGTCAAACAAGATGAAACGACTTTTTATCTGGGCGTCAAACGAACCAAGCAAATACGCCACTTGACAGGTCTCGACGAGCCGGACGTCGTGGCGAAGTCCGTTTCACAAAACGACGCTCGGATCGCCTCGAAATGCGTGAAAAGCATAAAAATATTGCTTTTTCTCCAAATATTCTAAGTGTTCTTGGGCCAGAACTTTGGGGGCTTTGTACATTGGGCCTCTGCCAACCTAAGAAGCCCACGAAAGGCTGGACAGAACTCGGAGTTGAGGGTGTAGGTGTGAACCCGGTTGGAGGCTAGGAATCTTGCATTTAAGATGGTGGCCTCTTGGACTACCCTGGACCAGAGCTCGAAGGGTTGGAGTGGATTACAAAGCATCACACTCCTCTGAGCCTTCCAGAAAAAAAAAAAAAAAAAAAAAACCAGAGTGTAGGGTGGCCGAGGAGTCACAACCCATTGTTGTGAACTCGGAGAGAGAGAGAGAGAAAGAAGAGGATGGAACCAACTTCTTCCCAGTCGTGATCTGGAGATCCGGTGGAGTTCCTCCGAACCTGTGAAGTGATCTGGGAGTTTCCCGTGGCCGCGCGTGAAGAAGGACCCGAGAACCGGCTTCTTCCTCCTCCACCAACTCCGGCCAAGGTGAGAGCACCCTAACCACTGGTTCCTAGCACCCGAGACCCTTAGCAGTAGATTTCCCATGTCCTAGGGATGCTACCTGCACAAGCCCAAGTTCCCATGCAGTTTGGTTGGTCGGCGGGAGCAAGGTCTCGCCGGAAACCTAGCCGAGCTCCGCCGCAAGATAACTCACAAACCCCTCGACCAATACGCACCAAAATTGGGGTGCCGAGACTATAGAACATGTAGATCAAATCTGCAAAGTCTCGAGATTTGTGGTCAAGCCGTTTGCAAGAAAAAGAATGCCCTAGTTTTTGGAAAAGTGCAAGATGGCCGAGCTTGCAGCTCCGGCGCCGGTGCGCCTCCTCGCCGCCGGAAACTTGTCCAGAAAGGTTGCTGTGATCAAGGGGAGTCCATCCATGCCATTGCATGCGACCCATGCAGCCCAAATGGGAACCGGCCATGAATGGCCCGAGCTTGAAGCCATTAATGGCGGCCGGCAATCCGGCGACCTCCGACGGCGGGGACAAGGCCAGACCTTCCTAAAAGCTTGCTAGGAAGCTTGTGGTGCTGTTCCTTGCACCTTAAAATCAACCATTGCAAAGTTGCCATTGTTGAAGAAGAAGCTCAAACCGAGCTTGCCCCAGCCGCGCCGCCGCCGTGTCCTGTCGCCGGGCACGAGTACAGGTGAGTTTGTTGTGGGTATTAGCATCCAATAGGGCAAGTTATTTGGTCCCAGATGCCTTGCTTGAATGGTCACGATTTTCAAAGTAATGGTGTCATCTTCAACCTCTTGCCGTGGCCAATCGAGAGTGCAACCTTGACCCAGGCTTGCGGGGGATGATGCTCAAGTCCTCAGAAGCAATTCCTTCCAAGTTGGAAGTGACTTTGTGCTGTGGTTGCAAAGAACCAACTCGGGATTGGCTTGGGTGCTTGGTTGTGAATGATGCATGCCAGATGTTTGTGGAAATGCCACAATGAAGAAGAAATGGGAATTAGCTCTCGAGTTGTATATAAAAGTTACTAAGAATGGTCCCCTGAGTTTGATGCTCACTTCAGATCAACCTGGATCTGTGTGGACCAAGGTTTGGTGCATTGTGAATGTGTGGGAGAGCAAGGTTGTGGTTCTGGTTGAACCAGCAGGACTGGGCTGCAAAGAAGGTGAGCCCCAGTGTCCTTGCAATGTTTAAAGGCATGTTTATATACAAAGTTTTGATTTATGAGGTATAGATGCAAAGTTGTGTCATAATCAAGCTTAAATGCAATAATCTCTTAAAAACAGTGTTAGGGTCTGTTTAAAAGTTGTAACAGTGTACTTCTGGCTATTTTGGGGTCACTGAACGCGATGCTCGCGTTTATTTTGGGTTTTGGTGAGCCGAAGAAGCGAAAATGCATTTCGGCTAGGTTAGAGTAGTAAATTATGGCCCGAAGTTTTCCTCGGGCATCATGCTGCCACAAATGGGTGAGCACGGCGTTCAGCAAGTCGAATGTCACCTGCTGAAGGTGACGGCTCGTAAAATGATTTACCGTTTAAGAGAACGAGCCAAAACGGTGTTTATTTAGTGTATAAAACACGTTCTAGATAAGCTCGAGGGGCTTGCTGCAATTGTAACACTATGGTAAAGCTAGATAAATGTTCTAAAACATTATAACCTTTCGGTGGGTTTCCGGGGTTCTTGAAAAGCTAAATTGCTTAATATTGCGTTAATCGACGAAATAGTCAATTCGCGCTAGTTGCACTTTGAGGATTGATAGATCCTGAGTTGTCACCTGGTATCATTGTAGGGCCCAGTTGTCAGGAGCCAGCCGCGATCCGTCTTGTGGTTATCGCGACCGTCTACCTTCTGGTGGAGTCGTTGTTCCTCCTATATACAGGTGGGTTATCTTCGAACCGGGCCTCAGCTTTTTGGCCCTCTGGTTGCTTTAGTCCAGTCGGACACCTGTTCTTGACTTGCCCTGCTGATTTTACCTATATGACTTAGCCTGATATATATTGATCCCGTCTGACATAGCATGATTCCCTCTGATTGACATTGACCTAATTGGACCTATGATTGAGATCTCTTGTCACGATCAGCCGATTATCATATACATACTCCCTGATTATTCCTGATTGATCCTGATTGATTGATATATAGATCTGCATGATTAGATGACACCTGTTGATTCCTGTCTTTGAGATATTTCTTGATATACGTCAATATGCATGATTGACTGATCCTACCGTTTATTAGCTTATTGATTTGATCTATATACCATGTGATCCTTCTTGATAGACATTTATTCCTCTTGATTGTCATATGCACCTGTACTTGACAGCTATCGATTCTTTAGACATACCATGTACATTGGTTCTTGACTATACATGATGACTTGATCTATATGCCATGTGATCCTTCTTGATAGACATTGATTCTTTTTAGACTCGTCATATGTATCTGTTGATTTATCGAGATCATCCCTGAGGATTGTATTGACATGCCCTATGATTGTTCCTGACAGTACTGGATTTACGTGAGACATATCACATGTACTTGTGCATCAGCTCTTATATTCCAGTGCATAGATTTGCATGATTCGATCTTACTCGTTGATTCCTGTCACTTGAGATGTTGCTTGATATTCCGATATGCATGATTGTTTGATCCTGATTGATAGACTGATGATTCCCTGTTGGGATTTCGGCATATGCCGACTACTCGGTCACTAGACCGTGAGATTGATCATTGTGACTTGCCATGCACTGCTGTACTTCACGAACCTGGCCGGGGTCGCTCCCCGTGGAGCTGGTTCTTTACCGGTAGAGTGGTCTGGTGATAGACCGTGAGCCCTTCGACAGGGGTATGTCAGCGGATCGGGTGCGGATCGGTGGCTTTTGCCTGAGGTCCCCGGGACCAATAGTGGCGTATGATTGGCTATTTGGTTTCTACATTTGATGCATTATTCTTACTTGTATGACTGTTCAGTTATTTCCAGCATGATTCCTGTAGACACCTTTTATTTCCTACCAGTATGATTTTCCGCTATTATGACTGATGATTATTATCATTGTATACCCTGATTTACAGCATTCTCATCTGCAGTCCTTATGATTGATTATCATTGTATACCCTGATTTACAGCATTCTTATCTGCAGTCCTTATGATTGATTATCGTTGTATACCCTGATTTACAGCATTCTCATCTGCAGTCCTTATGATTGATTATCATTGTATACCCTGATTTACAGTATTCATATCTGCAGTCCTTATGATTGATTATCGTTGTATACCCTGATTTACAGCATTCTCATCTGCAGTCCTTATGATTGATTATCATTGTATACCTGATTTACAGTATTCATATCTGCAGTCCTTATTATTGATTATCGTTGTATACCCTGATTTACAGTATTCATATCTGCTTTTCCTGCTTTCCTATAGATCTTTTACTATCCGCAGATTTTAGTACCCAGTAGGTACGATTAGCTGATCCTCGGCTCGTCGTGCCCACTGGGATACACTCCGGTGTGTCTCACACCCTCGGGTGACTGTTTTTCAGGTCGAGCGGGTGTTGAGATGTCGGGACGAGTTGGTGAGATCACGAGATAGAGCTTGACCCATGGACAGCCGATAGCCAAGCATTTAGTTACTTGAGGAAAAGAAAAGAAAATATAATGTAATTGAGAAGTTGTTGAAATTGTGCAATTTAATACCTGTGTTGTAATAGATGTACGTAGTTAGTACTCTGAGTAATTGCCAAGATAGCCGTGCATATATAGAAAAGGCTCAATCCCCAGTGGGATTGGGACTCTTCTATATATGTGGTGGTCTGTTCCGCCCTGACTGGTTTTAAACTCTGATTTCAAAAAAAAAAAAAATTTAGACGCGGATTTTTGAACTCGGGGCGTGACATCGGCAACTGCGTAAACTCTCTGGCACAAGAAGGCTCTCAGATAGTCTCTCCATCACCACCAGCCACGATTCTGCCTCCAAAGGCTCCAAACTCAACCCTACGAATCAGGGTGGTTCATCTGCCAAAACTGGCACAATCGATTGGTGATGTCCCACAGCTCATCTGCTGTCAACTGTCCACCTTGCCTCGGTGCCTCAGCACTAAACGTCGTCACGGAGGGGGTTACTCAGTGCTCCGACAACTGTAACACTGAAACTAGCTGCTCACTCCGTCACTGATATGTCTCTAACAATCCCGCCATTTGGGTCCGAAGCTCTCGACCTTAATATGGGTATCCGGCCCAAATCAAACTGCTCACCACGACAAAACCACAACACAACACACAACAAACACTCGACCCAATCCAGCGAAAGTCTAGAGCATGTCACCCATTCCACAGCATTATGTTGTCTGCAGCCAACATAATTACTTAGGAGAATAAACATGCCAATCACTCATCCCGTCATTTGGGAGAGGTATAAAAACTCAATCAGGACTCTCGCTATAAATCACGACTCTCATGAGGTCATCCTAGGGTCCAACCACAAGCCTAGATTTTCTAAAGTCCATAATGACCTACATCCTAGGCTATGATACCACTCTAATCTGTCACGCTCCGTGGTCGAAACTGCGACCCGGGCTCACCAACAGATCCGCCGCCTATACAAAACCCCGCATAGGCGAAGCGTCCAACCTGCAAGAAAAGGTACTACAGCTAAACAGATATCAGAGCTTTAAAGAAAACTGCTGTAAAACTAAAATCCAACCACTGTACTACTGAAAATAATGATACAATCTCCATCTCCCAAAAATAATCCTCATACAATATCCGCTGATACAATAATCAATAGCTCAAACAGGGAGGTAACTAAATAATACATCAGTGTACAGACTCTCAGTACAAGTCAGATCCTCACAATACAATAGTCTCTCAAAAGTGAAAAATAAAACTAATCTACTGACTGTACTACAAATTTTCAATGAGGGGGTACAGCTACTCTCCAAATATAGGTAGGGATCTAGCTCGTGACTCCCTTGCCTCGAACAGCAACAGCAGAATCAGCAACACCCATAAGTGACTCTGCAAAACCAAGGAGAGAAAAAAAAAAGGACGGGGAGAACCCCCAACGGGTGTGAGAACTACACCAACAGGTAGTTCTTAGTGGGTACCGTGTGGTGTCCCAGTTTTCCGTACGACTTGTCTGGGTGGTCGGTAGTAAGAAAACACCTATTATTGGTGTATCGAGCCCGTTGTGTGTCAAACGGATGCCAAAAACGGACCCAGCACGCGAAAATGTTGAAAATCAGCTATTTTCGGGCTAAACGGGCCAAACGGGCCGATTTCTCGGGTGGGCCTGTCCACGGCCAACTTGGCGTGCACCGGGAGCAGCCAACGGAGGGCGCTGCGATGTGGCGCGCGCGGATTGGCGGGTCAACATACGCGCAACCACGCGCATCTCGCGCCGGGCGCGGCGCAAGGTTGACCCCGCCGGGCCATGTGTCGCCCGCATATTGGCGGGCGCAGCGACCCGGCTGGGCTACCGTGAACTGCAGCCCACGGTCCCCGCCGTGAACCGCGTTGCCACGCGGCGCGCCATGATTGGCGAGCGCGTGTGCGCTGGGCGCGCGGGGCGCGGGCGGGACATGTGTCGCTTTGTCGGCGTTTCAGGCCCACACAGTGGTGGGCCGGGCTGGATTCGGGTGCCCGATTCTTGCACCCGAATCCGAGGCTTCCTTTTGGTGGGCTTGGGCTATAAATAGCCCCCTTTCATGATCCTTTGGACCTTTTTTTCGAGCCTTTTACGACTGAGCCCTCAAGCAACCTTGTTGATCATCTTGTGCTGCATCTTCTGAAGGAGTCTCGGAATTTTTGGATGCCGCGACATCGACGTTTTCGGCGAGTTAGGGCAGTGCGACGTTCTTTCTTCAATGGCTTATTTTCGTCGCATTTCGGTCCACGAGGTCCATAGAGCTACTCCAAAAGAATTTTTGGACGATTTTTACGGCGTCAGTTTCACGAGAGGTACATCTATGTTTCTTGTGTTTTCTACTCCTCCCAGATTTGAGTTTTTTTAGGGGTTCCTGGTACATCTTTAAGCCCCTATTTTGCTGGTAGTTTTCTTGGACAGCAGAGCCTTTTTGAATTTTTATCTCTACGCTCGGGTATCGTATTTCGACATGTGAGGACTCGATCGATATCTACTCTTCGCCTGGATCGCCGTCGTATTTTTATTGAAATTTTTGGAGATTATCTCGAAGGTGGTATTTAAGCATTTTCTGGACTGTTTGTACAGCAGCATGTGTTTGTGGGAGTTTTTGACTTATTGCAATGTTTGGACCTTATCTTTGTAACCAGGAGGAATTTTTTGGTGTTTTTGAGCCCGTTGGAATCATGGGAATCTGAGGATTATCTCTATGCAATTTCAGCCTTTTTGGACTTTTGATCGATTCGCACTTCCATGTGGGTTGCTTCGTCTTCAAAACCGGTGGACGGTTCATAAACTCTATTTGATTATACTCATGCATAATTGCGAGATGTGGTTAGGATGCATGTTAGAAAAGGAGATGGTGATCCCTTTACGTTGTTATTATGATTGTATTTGATTATCGGTTCCTAATTATGTTAGTAAACTGCTATTGTTGGAACTTGTCCTAGCACCCTGTCATATGATGCATGTCAACCAGACTAGTAGAAAACTCCAACTTGGGCTAGTTTATCTATGCTTTAGACACTCCCACACTTTTATCTATTCTTTCACCTGGACTTAGAGTTTCCTCGCTTGAGTAGTGGGCCGAGTGGTAGGGTGGTTGTGGGATGCATATTACACTCGTGCCTGGGGGCCGAGTGGAGTCTGGTAGCTGTGTTTAGATCAGTATTTTATTCTGGGAGCTGTCTGAGTCGACGGTGGGTCCCGGATGTGTGGTTTTCCAGCCTGTGAGTAAGAGATGGTATTGTTGGTTACTGTCGATCTTGTTGATCGTGGATTTGGACTATAGCCTGCATGAGCCGCATTGAGCTTGACAGAGATGCGCGGATACTTTTCTCGGTGGGGTCGCGCCCCTCGAGTGCCGCTCCGGAGCTGGGCTTGTTACTTTGCTATTGCGACTTGTCGACGCAGTCCCTCTGGCTGGGCCAGTTTTGGCAGTCACGGACGCCCTACGTAAGTCCAGTTCTCCATGGATGTAATGGCAGTAGGTAGGCGCAGGTTTGACTGGACCCCATGTGGTAGTCAGTGTAGATTGGGTGACTGTATTTTGAGAGTTAGTAGATGCATCATGTTTCCATCTATATCACTCCTTGAGCATTTAGATAGAGGCATAGTAGCTGTAGAGTTATTTTTCAGCCATTTTCCTTTCAGTATTGCATTTATTACTTTATGCCTCTAGTAGACTTAGTGGGCAGACCGTCGGGCTTGTGGCGGTACCCACTGAGAACTACTGTGGGATGTAGTTCTCACACCCGCTGTGGTGACTTTTTCCCAGGGACCTCTTCTCCAGTTCCTGCTACTCCTGTTGCTGATCTTGCTGACCGAGGTAAGGGAGTCGCGAGCTAGATCCCTACCAGTCTTCTTCTAGAGAGAGTAGTTGTACCCCCTTTTGGTGATGTATTAGTACTGTCAGTGATTTTGGGTTGTATCATTTACTTTTTACATTCTGAGAGTTTTATTATTTTGGAGAGACTTATGTATTGTGAGGACCTGGCATGTACTATTTGAGGAGTTGTATATTTTTATTTTAGCAGTTTACTTTTCCGCTCTGATATCTGTATAGTGTAGTTTGACCTTCCGTAGGTTAGTTGCTTCCTCTATACGGGGCTTCCTGTATGGGCGGCGGATCTGTTGGCGAGCCCGGATCGCAGTTTCGATGCCGGGGCGTGACAGATTAGAGTGGTATCAGAGCCTAGGATATAGGTCATTGTGGACTTAGAGACCCTAGGCTTTTGGTTGGACCCTAGGATGACTCACGTGAGAGCCGTGATTTTTAGCGAGAGTCCTGATTGAGTTTCTTAACTCGCCCAAGAGATGGGATGAGTGATTGACATGTCTTCTCTCGGTAAGCGGTTATGTTGGCTGCAGACAAGATAGTACTACAGGAAGGGGGACATGTCTTTGACTTTCGCTAGATTGGGTCGAGTGTTGTTTTGGTTCTGATCGTCTTCTTTTTGTCTCAGGTGTGAGCGATGCCTCCGAGGCGCAGGATGCTGACGCATTCGCAGCCTTCTTCCTCTGAGCCCGAGCAGGAGGAGTCAGAGCAGGGCCAGCAGAGTGAGGTACATGAGCTTCGGGCTCAGATGGCCCAGATGTCAGAGGCTGTTCGACGTCAGGAGGAGGCTTCTCGGCGCCAGGAGGAGGCCATGGACCGGATGATGCACATGTTTGAGCAGAGGGCGCAGCCTGTTGCAGCACCCCTAGAGAGTTCCCTTGCACCTTCTTCGCTGGCTGTGGCACCCCCGGTTGTACCAGTGGCACCGACAGCCCCTATAGCGCTGGTTACTAGGAGACAGCCGTCTGGGTCGGCGGGACAGTTGACCCCTGTAGAGCAGCGAGAGGTGGTTGATTATTTGATAAGATTCCGCCAGTTTGACCCGCCTCGTTTCTCGGGGCAGAGTTTGGAGCCGTGGGAGGCGGAGTCGTGGATTATGGCAATAGAGCGACATTTTGAGAGTTTGTTTATCGAGGAGCGGTTTCAGGTTCTGCTGGCGACTAACTTTTTGGAGCACAACGCCGAGGCCTGGTGGCGGCGTGTTTGACCTGTTGGTCCGCTTGGGACTCAGCTTCTTACCTGGGTGGAGTTCCGCAACTTACTTCTTGGAGCCTTCTTCCCGAAGAGTGTTAGGCAAAGGTTGGAGGAGGAGTTGAAAAATCTCCGACAGGGAGACCGTCCAGTGCAGGCGTACATCACAGACTTCAACCGATTGTTGGCCAATGCACCACTCGCGGCCAGGGACGAGGCACATCGGATCTACATGTTCGAGCGAGGTTTGCGCCGAGACATTTATCAGTTCGTCCGTTCGCGGAGACTGCAGACGCTGGATGCCTCGATGGAGCAGGACTTTATGTAGAGCGCGGGAAGGCAGTGATGGACGAGGTGGCTCCAGCTCTTACAGTGATTCCGGGGGCGAAGCGCCCTGCTCAGGTTGACGAGGGACAGACGAGTCGGCAGGGACCTCCGAGGCCACCACAATTCCATCCTCAGGGTCGTGGGTTTCAGGGGCGCCAAAGGCCAGGTGGACCCCGTCACTCTCAGCAGCAGCAGCGTCGACCGCCTCGGCCGCAGCTGTCTCAGCAGCAGCAGCAGTCCCAGCGGCAGCCGCGCCAGGACAGATGTGTTATCTGTGGAGGACCGCACCCACCGAGCCAGTGTACTGAGAGGCAGGGCCGATGTTTCCGTTGCGGGCAGACTGGCCACTTCCAGGCATCGTGCCCCAGAGCAGGCTTCCCAGCACACTTGACGGCCTCAGCACCCTCCATTCCTCTATCGACGGTTGGAACTTCTGCGACCTATGGTAGGCCTGATCATGCTTCTTCTTCGCGACAGCCAAAGCGACGACCACCAGCGCCGAGTGGGCGAGTTTACATCGCACAGGTTGAGGATGCTTCGGCGGCCGACCAAGTCATCGCAGGTATTATTTTGATTTCTGCAGTTCGTGCTCGAGCTCTTTTTGATACCGGTGCTTTACATTCATTTATTAGTAGAGCATTTGCATCCCTACATGGTATAGATATAGATTCATTATCGCATGCATTAGAGGTTCAGATTCCAGATCATATTTTGCATGTCGAGGAGTGTTGTAGGGCTTGCCCCGTGCAGTTGGGACCGGCAGACTTGCTTGTCTTGCGGCAGCTCCAGGATTTTTATGTTCTACTTGGTATGGATTGGTTGTCACGGTACTTTGCCACCATCGACTGCAGAGAGAGGACTGTGACCCTCCGCGAGCCTGGACAGGAGGAGTTCGTCTACAGAGGCTGCCAGAGCACGCTGTTCGCAGCGACCGTTTCCTCGGCGAGGGCTAGGCGGATGATGAGTAGAGGGTGTACCGCTTTCTTGGCGACTGTTGTTGAGGTGCCTAGGCGGCATTGGGACTCGAGGATATCCCCATCATCCGCGAGTTTCCAGATGTGTTTTCCCCTAAGTTTACGACTATGCCGCCGGAGAGGGAGATAGAGTTTGTGATTGACGTGGTTTCAGGAACCACGCCAATCTCGAAGGCACCTTATAGGATGGCACCTACTGAGTTGAGGGAGCTAAAGGCATAGTTGCAGTATCTGATGGACAAGGGTTTTATTAGACCCAGTGTATCACCGTGGGGAGCGCCGATTTTGTTTGTAAAGAAGAAGGATGGGTCGCTTAGATTGTGTGTGGATTACAGAGAGCTGAACAATGTGACCATCCGGAATAAGTATCCCTTACCACGGATTGATGACTTGTTTGATCAGCTGCAGGGAGCTTCGGTGTTCTCGAAAATTGACCTCCAGTCCGGTTGCCACCAGTTGAGAGTGAGGGCCGAGGACATCCCCAAGACGGCTTTTAGATCCAGTACGGGCATTATGAGTTCACAGTGATGCCATTTGGTTTGACTAATACCCCTGCCACATTTATGGACTTAATGAACTGGGTATTCCAGCCGTACTTGGACTTATTTGTTGTGGTATTCATTGACGACATTCTATTATACTCCCGGAGTGATATGGAGCATGAGGAGCACTTAAGGATAGTGCTACAGCTTCTGAGAGAGAAGAAGCTGTATGCCAAGTTTAAGAAGTGCGAGTTCTGGCTTCGGGAGGTTGCATTTTTAGGCCATGTAGTGTCAGCCGCAGGAGTGGCAGTGGACCCGACGAAGATTGATGCTTTCGGGATTAGCCTAGACCGACGACGGTTACTGAGGTCCGGAGCTTCTTGGACTTAGCAGATTATTATCGTCGGTTCGTAGAGGGCTTTGCAAAGCTCTCTACCCCCATGACCAGTTTGACAAGGAAGGGGACAAGATTTACTTGGACTGAGCAGTGCCAGCAGAGCTTTGAGGAGCTGAAGAGGAGACTGATATCAGCGCTGATTCTAGCATTGCATGTGATGGGTGATGGGTTTGTGATTTACAGTGATACCTCTCACAGCGGATTGGGTTGCGTTCTGATGCTGCATGGTAGGGTAATTGCTTATGCTTCGCGACAGCTGAAGGATTATGAGAAGAATTACCCTACGCATGATTTGGAGCTTGCAGCCGTTGTGTTTGCTTTGAAGTTGTGGCGGCATTACCTCTATGGGGAGCACTGCGAGATCTACACTGATCATAAGAGCTTGAAGTATTTGTTTACTCAGAAGAAGCTGAACTTGAGACAACGGCGATGGTTAGAGTTACTGAAGGATTATGATGTGAGCATCCTATATCATCCCGGCAAGGCCAACGTCATGGCAGACGCTTTGAGTAGGAGGTCAGTGTAGAGTTTGAGCATGATGATTACACAGCAGGCACCGCTAGTCGAGCAGATGAGGCAATTGCAGATCGAGGTCGTATCCCCTGGGGTCTCTGCTAGACTTATGTCTATGGTCATGCAGCCCACTCTGTTGGACAGGATTAGAGAGGCACGGAGTGAGGACCCCCATTTGACGAGGATTAGAGGGCAGATTCAGACAGAGCAGATAGGAAAATTTTCAGTAAATGCCTCGGGAGTACTTCGGTACAGAGACCGAATGTGTGTGCCTATGGATTCTGAGATCAGAGAGCAGATTTTGAGAGAGGCCCATTATACACCTTATACCATTCATCCCGGAGGGACTAAAATGTATAAGGACCTCAAGGCACACTTTTGGTGGACTGGAATAAAGCGGGACATTGGGAGATTCGTGGCTCACTGTTTAACTTGTCAGCAAGTGAAGGCAGAGCACCGTGTTCCTGCTGGCAAGTTACAGAGTCTTCCAATCCCCGAGTGGAAGTGGGATCACATCACCATGGATTTCTTCACGGGACTACTGAGGGTGCAGAGTGGAGCTGACGCGATCTGGGTTATTGTGGATAGATTCACCAAGTCTGCCCACTTTCTACCCGTGCAGATGACTTGGCCTTTGGAGCGACTTGCTCAGTTGCACTTGATGAGGTGGTGAGACTACATGGTGTACCCGCCTTAATTGTATCAGACAGAGACCCGAGGTTTGTCTTGTATTTCTGGGGGAGCCTACAGACAGCCTTGGGGACGCAGCTCCAGTTTAGCACGGCATTCCATCCACAGACCGATGGATAGTCTGAGCGCACCATACAGACCCTCGAGGATATGTTGAGAGCATGCGCCCTGGATTTTGGAGGAGGGTGGTACCGGCACTTAGCATTGGTTGAGTTTGCGTACAACAACAACTATCAAGCGAGCATTCAGATGGCTTCGTTTGAAGCGTTGTATGGACGCAAGTGTCGGTCACCCTTATATTGGAGTGACGTGGGTGAAAGGAGGACTTTGGGACCTGATTTACTACTGGAGGCTGAAGAAAAGGTCAGATTAGTTCGGCGACATCATGTCTTTTTGAAGGTCTCACCTTCGAAAGGGGTCCGGAGATTTGGAGTTCGTTGGAAGCTCAGTCCCCGTTTTATTGGACCCTTTGAGATACTTGAGAGAGTTGGCCCTGTTGCATACCGTGTTGCCCTTCCTTCACGCCTGGCAGGAGTACATGACGTTTTTCACGTCTCAGTTTTGAGGAGATATGTCTTCGATTCTTCGCACGTGATTGACTTCACCCCACTGGAGCTCGGTGAGGACCTTGGATATGAGGAGCGCCCGTTGCGGATTCTAGCTCGTGAGGTGAGAAAATTACGCAACCGGTCTATACCATATGTGAAGATTCTGTGGAGCAGTCACGAGGAGCGTGAGGCCACTTGGGAGCTAGAGACGGTGATGAGAGATACCTATCCTTTCCTGTTCGAGGCTTCTGGTTGAGGTGCGTCTGTTTTGTTTTCTTAGTTTCGGGGACGAAACTTTCTTTTAGTGGGGGAGGATGTGGTGTCCCGGTTTATCCATACGACCTGTCTGGGTGGTCGGTGGTGAGAAAACACCTATTATTGGTGTATCGAGCCCGTTGTGCGTCAAACGGATGCCAAAATCGGACTCAGCGCGCGAAAACGTTGTCAACGCACGCTTGACCACTCGCGTCCTGCATCGGGCGCGGTGCACGGTGGACCCCGCCGGGCCACGTGTCGCCCGCCCATTGGCGGGCGCAGCGACCTGGCTGGGCCGCCGTGAATCGCGGCCCACGGTCCCCGCCGTGGATCGCGCTGCCACGCGGCGCGCCGTGATTGGCGGGCGCGTGTGCGCTGGGCGGGACACGTGTCGCTTTGTCGGCGTTTCGGGCGCGCACAGTGAGTGGGCCGGGCCGGATTTGGGCGCCCGATTCTTGCGCCCGAATCCGAGGCTTCCTTTTGGTGGGCTTGGGCTATAAATAGCCCCCTTTCTTGAGCCTTTGGACCTTTTTCCTGAGCCCTTTTGCGACTGAGCCCTAAAGCAATCTTGTTGATCATCTTGTGCATCAAGCAAAGGAGTCTCGGAATTTTTGGAGGCCGTGGCATCGACGTCTTCGGCGAGTTAGTGCAGTGCGACATTCTTTCTTCGGTAGCCCATTTCCGTCGTGTTTCGGTCCACGAGGTCTACAGAGCTACTCCGAAGGAATTTTTGGACGATTTTTGTGGCGTCGGTTTCATGAGAGGCACATCTACGTTTTTTGTATTTTCCACTTCTCCCAGATTTGAGTTTTTTTAGGGGTTTCTGGTACATCTTTAAGCCCCTATTTCGCTGGTGGTTTTCTTGGATAGCAGAGCCTTGTCGAATTTTTATCTCTGTGCTCGAGTATCCGATTTCAACATGTGAGGTTTATTTGGAGAACTTACTTCTTGTTGGGATCCGACAGTTATTTATTCAGATTGTCAAAGTGCTATTCATTTGTCTAAAGATCAAATATTTCATGAGAGGACAAAGCACATCGATGTAAAGTTTCACTCTGTTCGAGATGTGATCGGAAAGCGCATAGTGACTGTTAAGAAAATTGATACTGAAGACAATCCGGCGTATATACTTACTAAGTTCAAGCATTGTTTGGACTTGGTGTCGCTTAGCAGCACTTGAGGCCTTACGGGGTATTTGGAGAAGACGGAGCACTAAGAATGTTAAGAAGTATTGAGAAGAATTCAAGTCAAGGTGGAGTTTTGTGACAACCTCAACACAGCGGCTAAAGACTACAAATCAAACCAAGATGGAGATTGTTATATTTTGGTTTAGATTTGTATTTATTTAAATTGAAGTTAAATCCTAATCTAATTAGGATAATATGAGGTTTTAGATTATTGGGTATAATTAGAATTTAATTAGGAGTTTAATTAGACTACAAATCCTAATTAGATTCTAGTTTGGAGGCATATATTATATATAGCATACCCGGCCACTTTAATGAAGCCGCAACTTTAATTAGCAGAAGCGCTAATTAATTTAGGCCAACCAAAGAAGATACGTGTTGTTGGTGTTGGTATATACAACCATATTAATGAAGCCCGAATTTTAATTAGAGAGCATGCTCTAATTAATTTAGCAATCCAAAAGAAGAGAGATCGTATTGAAGGAGCCATATGTTACTAATGAAGCCGGTAATTAATTAAGAAATTGAAGCTCTAAGGTTTGGGCGTCCATACGATTGGATTCTTCGAAATCGTTAGGGTGGACGCAAATTTTGATATTTAGGTTTTATTTGAAGCTTCGGTTTTCATGAGAGATATAATCTCTGTATTATACTTTTGACATTAATAAAAGTCTTTACTCCGTTTTTGCCCGTGGATGTAGGCCGGTAGCCGAACCACGTAAATCTTGATGTCCACTTTTCTTTTTTTTCTTACATTATTTTTTCTTGAATTTATTTTTTGCCGTTTCGATTTAATATATATATATATATATCACTACAACAAAATTAGGTTATAGGGACACATTACAAAAATGTGTCGCTATACACCCTAGCGACGGCACATATAGCAACACTTACAATAAGTATCGATATTTTTGTCAGTGACATTTTTGTAAATTTTAAAAATGCTTAAAAGTATCGCTCTAGTCTAATTAGATTGTAGTATATATATATATATATATATATATATATATATATATATATATATATATATATATATATATATATAATTGTCCTACGAGACGTGTTCTAATTGAATTTTCGGTGCATAATACATTAAAAAAAAACATAAACTCAATATTTATGATCATGTATCAAGTATCTAGATCTAGTAATCCATCTCCATCACTAAACATGAAACCCCAATCAGTGAAGTCAGTGTCCCAGAAGGACATGGATGATTCTGCCCACTCCATGGATTGAAGCTGCAGCTCCATCTCCTTAGCCTTATCTTCTAAAGAATTTGAGGAAGCCAATGATGCTGAGCTAGAAGATGTGGAGTGACAGGAAGAGGCAGCAGAAGCACTGCAAGGGATGATAATCTCATGGGGCTCCATCATGGGCACTTCATCTGTGCAGAAGTCATGAGCTGATTTGCCGCCGTCAACGAGTTCGCCGACATCCGCCGCGAGATGGAGTCGATCTGCTTCTTCCAGAAGCTGATCACTGCTTCCGCCTTTCCGGTCAGTTGCCGAAACCCTAACTGGTGGCTGCTGTTGGTGATTGCTGTGCTGCTCTTGTTCACCACTCGAAGGAATTATGGGCTTGTGAGTGAGGGGGTCAATTCCCATTTTTCTCAGCTTCTTCTTGATGTGCGTGTTCCAGTGATTCTTGATCTCATTGTCAGTTCTACCTGGTAGGTAAGATGCTATTTTAGACCATCTGCAAGAGAAAGCAAAAGGACTTATAATTAAGCACATAATCCGGCATATTCAACTCGAATTTCACAAATCAGAAAATTAATATTTAAGAACAATTATTTTCATATTTACCCGTACTTAAAAGCGTTTCAATATAATCTAACATCATATTTAAAACGTTAGTTAAAACATCCGTAAATAAAGAATCGTCACGTATATATCAACACAGTGACTGCAAATAAAGAGTCGTCACATATATACCGACGCTTATATCACGTATCGATAAAATATATTCTAATACTTTAAAACGTCAAAAAATTAAAAATAATAGTGTGATATCATAATAGTCCCACATCGGATGCGAATGTAGATATGTTTGGGCTGACGAGGACGTCAGGCCTAAAAGGGAGAGTAATAATTTCACATGGGATGCAAATATATATGAATGTGTTTGGATATATAAGAGTACATGAACATTAGTAATAATAACTGAATTTAAATATTTTAAACTGTGGTTTAAATTTAATGAGTTATTATTGCTAGTGAGCCGAATCATTACAAAGTTCATATACGCTTTTCGAAGGATCAATATTTACTCTATTATAGAGATGCTTTTTCGAAGCATCATCTAATTATTATTATTATTATTATTTATTTTATTTTATTTTATTTTATTATTAATTTTTTTTTTATGGTGTCTACTCCGTAGAGTTTGTCGGATCTAAAATTTTGAAAAGATTTTACTAATGTAAAGAATGTATAAAATTTTTGGGTCGGATAACTCCGGCCCGAAATCAGATCCGCATGAAAGTGGCCATTCATGGCCTGGATTTTGCTCAAGCCTAATCTCACCCTAGTATACTAAGAACCACAAAATATTAAGAGCAACTAAAGAGCTAAAAGAGACAATAGGTTATATGCAGGCCACAATTAATCTAGCTATTGTCAAAAGTTTGGACCAATAATATTGTGATTTGGAGACAAAATTTTCAAAAATGAGGCACATTTTCATCATTAAAAACAAATATACCTAAAGGGCAATGCTACATATACACCCCAAAATAAGTGTATGATGCACATCCCATCCATAAAAGGATGAAGCTTTTTCTACTGATCACTTCGATGTGACCAGTAAAAGTTATTTCATCTTTAAAATGGTGGGGTATAAAATGTATATCCTCTTAGAGATGTACAAAAAATATTTTCCATACCTAAAATGGAAAAGGGGTGACTTTGTAGAACTTCGTTTTCAAGGGAACACTTTGTTGAACGTTCTTAAAGCCAAGTCAATTCAAATTTCTCCCTAGTAATGATCAAAACACTTGGGCTGCAATCATTGAAAAATAAAATAAGAGTTATATTTTACAATATATTTGGTATTTTAAAAAATTCAATACTCAATAAAAATATTGTTCTGTCTTT